>NGKI01000001.1:3519682-3532511 GCA_002162615.1 Myriosclerotinia duriaeana
CCAACCTAACCCCATTCCTTTCCCAAACCAGCTCTTCCCCCCCTCTCCTTACCCACCAAACTCAAACAAAGAATTTTATTATAACAAAATACTAAAATTTATTACAAATATGACTTGATATTATGTTATTTTATAAATTATCTTTTTCAAAAAAAAAACTTTAATTTAATAATTATTATAATAATATTAAGGTTTTTGCTCTAATAGTTCAATTTTAAAGTTAAATTTAAAATTCTATTAAAACAAATTTTCAAATATTTATTATAAATAAAATTTTATATTATATTAAATATAAATTGAATTCTTTAAAAGAAAGTTTAATTTAATAATTTATATTTCAAATCAAATTAATAATTTAATTGAAATAAAATTTCAAAATTTATTATAAATAAAACTTTTTATTGTATTAATTAAAAATTAAATTCTTTAAAAAACAGTTTGATTTCATGATTATTATATTAAATTAGAACCTAATAATTTATATTTCAAATCTAATTAATGATTTTGTTATAATAAAATTTTGATTTAATAATTATTATAATAATATTAAAGTTTTTGTTTTAATAGTTCAATTTTGAAATTAAACTCATAATTTAATTAAAACAAATTTTCAAAACTTTTTAAAAATAAAACTTTATATTATATAAATTATAAATGAAATTCTTTAAAAAAAATTTAATTTAATAATTATTATATTTATATCAAGTTTTTAATTTAACAGTTTATATTTCTAATCAAATTAACAATTTTATTAAAATAAAATTTTAAGATTTATTATAAATAAATCGTTTTATTATATTATAAATAAATCAAATTTATAAAAATCAAATTTTGATTTAATAATTATTATAATAATATTAAAGTATTTGTTCTAATAGTTTATTTTTGAAATGAAACTTAAAATTTAATTAAAATAAAATTTCAATATTTTTTATTAACAAAACTTTATATTATATTAATTATAAAACAATTTCTTTTTAAAAATAAACTTTTGATTTAATAATTATTATAATCATATTAAAGTTTTTGTTTTAATAATTTATTTTTAAATTTAAATTTGAAATTCTATTAATATAAAATTTCAAAATCTTTTGTAAATAAAACTTTATAATATATTAATTATAAATAAAAACTTTAAAATTCTTTTTTAATTTAATAATTATTATTGTTAGGGTGCTTGTTCGATATACATGTGATCTAGGAGCTAGGCTAGTATATATAGTATAAATACAGTTTTCTTTCAATAATTAGCTTTTGATTCCTGATAATTTATAACCTCAATTGAAATACCATTTGATTTTTGAGTTTTCGACCTTTACACTCTGTAATAATTATAATTGTATTAAAGTCTTTGTTTTAATAGTTTATTCTTCAAATTAAATCTAAAATTCTATTAAAATAAAATTTCAAAATCTTTTATAAATAAAATTTTATATTATATTAATTATAAATAAAGCCCTTTAGAAAAACGTTTTAATTTAATGATTATTATAATTATATTAAAGTTTTTGCTTTAATAATTTATTCTTCAAATCAAGTTTCAAATTCTATTAAAATAAAATTTCAAAATTTATTATAAATTAACTTTTTATAAAAATATTTAAAATAAAATCTTTTGAAAATGAAACTTTAATTTTATAATTATTAGAATATTATTAATATTTTATTGTAATATTTTATTTTAAAACTTTATTTTAATACTTGATTTTTTATATCAAAGTTAAACTTTTATTAAAACAAAAATTGCAAATTTATTATAAATAAAACTTTTATTATATTAATAATAAATTTAATCTTTAAGAAAAGAAACTTTAATTTAATAATTATTATAATAACATTCAAATTTTGTTTTAATAGTTTGTTGATGAAATTAAGTAAAATATTCTATAAAATTAAAATATTAAAATATATTATAAATAAAATTTTATATTATATTAATTATAAATTTAAACTTTTAATTATAGAATCTTAATTTGATAATTATTATAATAATAATAAAGTTTTGTTTTAATAGTTTATTCTTCAAATCAAACTTAAAATTCTATTAAATCAAAATTTTCAAACTTATTATAAATAAAACTTTCTATTATATTAATTATAAATTAAGTTATTCAAAAAAAGTTTAATTTATTAATTTTTATAATTATATAAAATCTTTTATTTTAATAATATATATTTTGAATTAAATTATGGATTTTATTAAAACAAAATTCTATAATTTATTAAATAAAACTTTGAAAAATAAAAATTTAATTTAATAATTATTATATTAATATTAAAGTTCTTTTGTAAATAGTTTATTTTTGAAATTAAATTTCAAAGTTTATTTGAATAGAATTTTAAAATTTATTATAAATAAAAGTTTATATCTTATTAATTATAAAGAAAGTTCTTTGAAAATAGAATCAAAATTTAATAATTCTTATAATTATCTTAAAGCTTTTAATTTAATCATTAAAATTTAAAACTAAGAAAAAAAAAAGATTCTATTAAAACAAAATATAAAAATATATTATAAATAAAATTTTATATTATATTTAAAATAAAGTTATTTGAAAAATATTATTAATTTAATAATTAATATAATTATATTAAAGCTTTTGATTTAATAATTTTTATTAAATATTAAATTAATAATTCTTTTAAAACAAAATATTGAGATTTATAATAAATAAAACTTTTAAAAATAAAACTTCAATTTAAAAATTATTATAATAATATTAAAGCTTTTAATCTAATTGTTCATTTTAAAAATCAAATTTGAAAGTCTATTAAAATAAAATTTTATATTATATTGATTTTAAATTAAAACTTTTAGAAAGAAATTTTTAATTTAATAATTATTATAATTATATTAAAGTTTTTGTTTTAATAGTTTATATTTAAAATCAAAGAAGAGATTTTATTAAACCAAAATAAAAATATTTTATAAATAAAACTTTATATTATATTTATTATAAATAAAATCCTTTATATTATATTTATTATAAATAAAATCCTTTATAAAATATTTTAATTAAATAATTAAAATATTTATATTATAGCTTTTAATTTAATAATCTATATTAAATATCAAATTAATAACTCTATTATAACAAAATATGAAAATGTATTATAAATTAAAGTTTTAGAGATAAAACTTTAGTTTAATAATTATTATAATGATATTAAGATTTTTTATTTAATAGTTCATTTTAGAAACCAAATTTGAAAATCTATTGAAATAAAAATTCAAAATTTATTATAAATAAAACTTTATATTATATTAATTATAAACTAAATTCTTTAAAAATAAATTTTTAAAATAATAATTATTATAATTATATTAAAGATTTTGTTTCAATAACTTCTATTGAAATCCCAACTAATAATTCTATTAAACCAAAATTTCAAAATTTAATATAAATAAAACTTTACATTATATTAATTATAAATCAAATTTTTAAAAAAAGAATTTGATTTAATAATAAATATATTAATATTAAAGTTTTTCTTATAATAATTCATTTTTGAATTGAAATTTGAAATTTAATTAAAACAAAGTTTTTAGAATTTTTATAAATGAAACTTTATATCAATTAATTATAAACTAAATTCTTTCAAAAAAGGTTTAATTTAATAATTTAAACTTCAAATCAAATTAATTAGTTTGGTTAAATAAAACTTTATATAATATCAATTATAGACTAAATCTTTTCAAAATAAACTTTTAATTTAATAATTATTATAATTATATTAAAGTTTTGTTTCAATAGTTTTTTCTTTAAATTAAACTTAAAATTTTGTTATATTAATTATAAATAAAAACTTTCAAAAATAAAGTTTTGATTTAATAATTAATATAATTGATTATATTAAAGTTTTTGATTTAATAGTTTATTTTTAAAACTGAATTAAAAACTCTATAAAAACAAAATATTAATATCTATTATACATAAAAGTTTATATTATATTAATTATAAAATGAGCTTTTTAAAAATAATTTTTTGATTTAATAATTTATATTAAATATTAAATTAGTACTTCTATTAAAACAAAATATTAAAGTCAATTATAAATTAATTATTATAAACAAAAACTTTAATTTAAATTCTTTTATATAAATATTAAAGTTTTTATTTTAATAATCTATTTTTGAAATTAAATTTAAAAGTTTATTAAAACAAAATTTTCACATTTATTACAAAAAAAACTTCATATTATATTAATTATAAATAAAAGCTTTTAAAAAGAAAGTTTTAATATAATATAAATTATAATTATATTAAAGGTTTTTTAATAATTTCTATTTAAAATCAAACTTAAAATTATATTAAAATAACAATTCAAAATATTTTATAAATAAAACTTTCTATTATATAAAATATAAATTATATTTTATTAAAAAAAGGTTTCATTCAATAATTACTATAATTATATTAAAGTTTTTAATTTAATAGTTTATATTCAAAATCAAAGAAAAGATTCTATTAAAAAAAATATAAAAATATATTATAAACAGAACTTTATATTATATTTATTATAAATAAAATTCATTAAAAAATACTTTTGATTTTATAATAAATATAATTATATTAAGGCTTTTGATTTAAAAATATATATTAAATATTAAATTAATAATTCTATTAAAACAAAATATTAAAATTTATTATAAATTGAACTTCTCAAAATAAAACTTTAGTTTAAAAATTATTATAATAATATCAAAATGTTTCTTTTGATAGTTTATATTCAAAATCAGTTTAATAATTCTATTAAATCAAAATCTCGAAATCTATTATAAATAAAACTTTATATCAAGTTAATTTTAACTTAAGCTTTTTCAAAATAAACTTTAAGATAATAATTATTATAAATATATCAAAATGTTTCTTTTAATAGTTAATAGTTTATATTCAAAATTAAATTAATAATTCTATTAAATCAAAATCTCGAAATCTATTATAAATAAAACTTTATATTAAATTAATTTTAATTTAAACATTTTCAAAATAAACTTTAATTTAATAATTATTATAAATATATCAAAATGTTTCTTTTAATAGTTTATATTCAACTATTGGAATTTGATAAGTATTCAAATTAATTAAAAGTAGGAGTTTACAAACTTTCTTATTATTCAATCTCTATAATATCTTAAGGTTTTGCTGAGTAGGGGTATCAAAGCCGAATGAAAACGGTTGACATGTATAGCAATATGTTTGAATAGGGAAATGAATATTCTGGGTGAATCAGTTTACAGGATTAAGGAGCACTATTACAGGTCAACAACAACAAGAAATGATATATCGGCATGGAGAGGTTATAGGAGTATAGTATCAATAGGTTTGCTATTCTTGTAACTATAATATAAAAGTAATGATTGATCTTGAGCACGAAGCTCTACATTGTAATGGGATCCTAAATCCTTATGTAGACCTTCATACTCTACGCCGTATCGACAAGCCTGTTCGATGATTCGAGGTGACTTCTTATCACTTGATGATAGTCATGTGATTCGTGGTATGTTGTTATCCGTTGTAACACTGGACCATGCAGCTGAGCAACCAAAAAAAACGAAGAAATCTTCTAGCCGTGGTGGCAAGTATTAGGCGGGCATAATACTGGAAGGAAATACGAATGAAATAAAGAGACAGTATGCCCATCCTCCCACTCAATCACGTTCGCTGCTCTATCAGACATGAAGGAGGCCAAATATCAAGATATCCCACGATAGCAAGAGAATAGATGATCAAACTCTTAAAATCTCAATCGACATTCCTTGACCACTCTTCAGCTGATATATACGGATGGATTGTGAGCAGCTAAGTGGGTGCGTTGGCTTCTGACTCAAGGGATTCAGCAGCGTCGACGAGTCCGATTATCTCCATAGCCTTAGCAATATCAATTGGCTCGTCAGTTTCAGCCGCTTTGATAGATTCGATAAGTTTTTTAGCCTTCGCAAAATCAAGACCCCTGCCAGTTCCGACAGCTGCAACTGCTCTAGCAGCTCCATTGGCTCCGATAATTTCCAAAGCCTTGGTAAGATCGATACCCTCGCCGGTTTCCACGGCATCAACACCATCAACGGCTTTAATGATTGCCATGGCCTTGGCAAGACTGACCGCCTCGGTAATTCCTGTATCGCTAAGGGGATGCTTTTTTCCAACATAGACAATTTTGTCCACGGGTTCTGTGGCCTTTGCCGGGTTATAATGCTTGAGATCGATTAAATTCCCACCGTTTTTGTCGTCCATGTAAAAGCTGCCTGAGTTACCAAAAAGATCGAATACCTTGAACCAACGATTCACATAATGCCAATCATTCCCCCAGGGTTCAGAAAGCGCGAATATGGTCAAGCGGGTGAGACAAACCGCATTTGCATGTTCGTTTACAACAAGGTCTTTTGAAAGGTTGAACGGCAATGGTGTACAATCCGTATCATGAGTGACGCCCATAAGCTTTGGGGTCTTAGGACCCATAGGCCACACGTAGTGTATGTTTTTAGTCAACCCCCCTGAATTGTGATAGCTGGTACAGCCGCGCAAACCCACCTGACAGTCATTATCTGGCGCGCGGCCATGGAGCTCAACCTTTATGAACTTAAACTTGGAGTCTTTGCTTGTCAGGTAATAGTTGTCCTGGTCCCAATAGTCGAACCATCCACCGCCACCGGACGTATCATATCTTTGAAAATTGGTATTGCCTAAGTCATATGCGATTGGCGCACTTCCTCGAAGTTCAATGTAATTATTGAATTCAGTGCTATTGGTTGTAATGAGGGTATTATTAGGCTGTCGAATCCGCGCCCCAACCCTCTTACTCTCAATCTTGGTAGTAGTGACCCAATATTTCTGAGATTTAGAGTTTCCCAATTTCGCTGTACCGGAGACAACATGGTCAGCAGTATTTCCAGGAAATTTCCCGGCCATGCTGTGTGCGAATTCGTTTTCCTTAGTTGAATAATTCCAAGGCCCCGTTAGCTTCTGGTCGGTGTTGTAATAGTCCACAAGTTCGATCGTTAAGAGTTCTGCTGCTGTCAAAGGGTACTCCTCATTGTTGGCTGGATTGATGGCTTTGATCCTAACATCCACAGCGACTTGCATCAGGCCATTGGCAAAAAGCACAGTGTCTAGTGCATGAACTTCGAAAATCGTGACTTCCCATTGTATAACCATGGCTGTGTTGTTAAGCAATGAAGGTGTGGTGAGAGGAAGCTAGTCGATGATGTATATCCGGCCAAAGGACTATGAATTTGCTTTTAACTGTTTTGTTCAAGAGAATAGTAGAGAGACAAAGTGATTTATAGGATCAGAGAAACTTTTCTTTTCGAGCAAGTAATCATTTATAGCTATTTACTAGAATTTACTTTAAACGCAAAATTGTAGTATCTGATATATTATTCCGACTAAATGCTACCTGAACTCAGCTAATAGGCGCTTCGAATCCTTTTACAAAAAAGCTATGAATACAAAATTTGATCATTCATTGATTCTAATAAATTAATTGTACAAGCTTTTCTTAGATGTCACTAGCACTACTGCTGTGCTTTGTCAACATTGCCTAATCTCTTGTTTTTCATTCCAGCTGTAAGAAATATATTTCTCTGTACCTTATTTGTTGTAACAAGCCCATAGAAGAGCTTGTTAAACTTTAGGCTGGATATTGTTGGGTCGATGGCTTGTAGAACTTTGGGCTGGAACTTTGGACTAGAACTTTGGGCTGGATGTTTGTTGGGTCGATAGCTTGTAGAACTTTGAGCTGGAACTTTGGACTGGAACTTTGGACTGGAACTTTGGACTGGAACTTTGGACTGGAACTTTGGACTGGATGTTTGTTAGGTCGATAGCTTGTAGAACTTTGGGCTGGAACTTTGTGCTGAATATGGTGTTGGGTCGATGGCTTGTTAGACTTTGTACTGACTACAATACTAGTTCAATAGCTTGTCAAACTTTAGACTAGGTACAATGCCAGCTCGATTGTATAATCAATATATGCATCAAATTAGATTGAACATTATTAGGCTATCCAGGTGTGATTCAAAACTTAACAGGATGTGCAGTATAAGCTGAAGATCAAGTGTAATAATCGGCTCTCTATGGATCGGCTACTTCAAAGTTGGTTACGGAGTGCCCAATCAGGGAAAGCGAATGTCCCCCGCAAGCGAATATCCTTTATCAAATAGATTATATTCTTTTAATTATATAATTTTTATTAAAATATATAATAGGTTTGAATTATTTTTAATATTTAAAAAGTTTATAACTTAATGATATTGATTTTATAAAAAAAAAATTGATTTCAAAATTAATATATATATATTAATTATATAAATTTAAAACTCAAGATTTTATACTATTATAATATTAATAAATTTAAGAAATTAAATAAATTTTCTTACAAATTTGATAAAGGATATCCGTTTATAAAGAATATTCGTTTTCTTTAATTCAAAATATTGAAATAGCTAATTTATAAAAAGCTAATTATTATTTCAATTAAATTAAATTAATTAAGATATTAATAATAATCATTTATTTTATTATTTATTTTAAAATAACTATTCTAATAAAAGTTATATGAAATTAGTCTTAGGCTTTTAAAAATCTTTAATTATATATAACATTAAATTTCCATTTTGAACTTAATTCATTTTTCTATTTTTTTTTATTGAACATGTTTTTTATAATATAAAAAGGGTTTTATAAAGTATATTAATAATTAATATACAGTACTAGACAATTGAAAAAAGCCATTTCGTGCATGTGCACTTAAAAAAGCCGTTTTTCAACCTTTTCATTTTATAATAATTCTATAATTCTATAATTAATTAGTTTCAAATTTTAAATATATATAGAATTTTATATTAAATTTAAGAAAAATTTTATCAAATTTTTTTAATAATTTATTTCATCTTGATTTACTTATTCAAAATTGATATATATTGAATTTTAGGATTTTCGACTATTTTTGTTAGTAAATTTTAAAAATTTTAACTTTAATTATTAAGATTAAGTAAATTCATAAAAATATTTAATATAATTTTTATTATTATTTGTATAAATATATTCAATACAACTAAATTTCAAATCAATTGAATATATATATTATATAATTATACTAAGGTGAAAAACAGCTATTTTGGGTGTATTTTTATGTTCTGGCTTTTTTCAATTGTGGGTTATTGTAATATAACGTTTTATTAATCATAAATATTAATATTTTGCTTTAATAGAATTTTAAATTTAATTTTGAAAATAAACTTTTAAAACAAAAACTTTAATATTATTATAATAACTATTAAATTAAAGTTTTATTTATAATAAATTTGATTTATAAGAAACTTTAGAAATTTTATTTAAATAAAATTATAAATTTGATTTGAAATATAAACTATTAAAACAAAATGTTTAATATAATTATATTAGTTTTTAAATTAATTTTTTTTAGTAATAAATTTGAGAATTTTAATTTAATAGAATGTTAAGTTTAATTTAAAGAATAAAAAATTAAAACAAAATTTGAATATAATTATAATAATTATTAAATCAAAGATTTATTTTTAGAAAAAGAATATTTATTATTAACAAAATATAAAGTTTTATTTAAAATGAATTTCAAAATTTTGTTTTAATAAACTTTTAAATTTAGTTTCAATAATAAACTATCAAAAGAAAAACTTTCATATTAATATGATAATTTTTAAATCAAATTTTAATTTTTCAAAATTTCATTTATAATAAGTTTTAAAATTTTGTTTTAGTAAAATCATTAATTTAATTTGAAATATGAATTGTTAAAATGAAAAGTATAATTTAATTATAAAAATTATTAAATTAAACTTTCTTTTCAAGAATTTAACTTATAATTAATATAATAGAAACTTTTATTTATAACAAATTTGGAAATTCTGATTTAATAGAATTTTAAGTTTAATTTGAATAATAAACTATTGAAATAAAAATTTATTATTATTATAATAAATATCAAATTAAAGTTTTGTTATTCAAAGTTTAAATTTATAATTAATATAATATCAAAGTTTATTTATAATAAATTTCAATATTTTGATTTAATAGAATTTTGTATTTAATTTAAAGAATAAAGTATTAAAATAAACTTTTGATATTATTATGATAATTATAGAATTAATGTTTCATTTTTAAAAGAATTCATTTATAATATTTTTATAAAAATTTTTATTTATTATAAATTTGAAATTCTTTTCTTAATACAATTTTAAATTTATTAATAAGAATAAATTAATAAAACAAAAACTTTAATATAATTATAATAATTATCAAATTAAAATCTTTTGAATTTTTTTAAAAATTAATATAATATAAAGTTTTATTTATAATATATTTCAATAATTTGTTTTAATAAAAACTTTGAAATTCAAAATTTATATATGATTATAATAAATATTAAATTAATATTATTTTTTAAAATCTTTAGTTTATAATTAATATAATATAAAGATTTATATTTAATAAACTTTTAAATTATTTTTAATAGAATTATTAATTTAATTTATAATTAATATATTTTAAAAACTTCATTTGTAATAAAATTTGATATTTCGTTATAATAAAATCTTTTATTTGATTTTAAAAATAAACTATAAAAATAAAATTATTTATATTTCCTTAATAATTTATTTTAAATTGAATATTAATAATTACTTTATTAATAATAACTGAAATATTATATTTAAATATTATTTAAGTTATAAGTGATGTTATTAAAGGTAGTGATAATATTAATAAATAGTTACTTTTTTTTATTATAATAAAATAAATATTGAAATATATTAATATATTTGTTATATTTATTATTAAAATTAAACTAAGTTAAATAAACCTTTTTCTTAACAAAAATTAAATGTTTATTCTTTTAATTATTAAGAGTTTTTAATTTAATATAATACTTTGATAATATTTAAATCAAAGTTTGTATTTATATAAAAATGATTTCAATTATTAAAATATATTTAATAATATTCCAGATTCGAAGTTGATCAGTTATTCTATAAGATTTAAAACTTTTGTTTAAATATATAAAGTTTCTTTTCTATTTTGTTTATAATTTATTATTTTATAAAGTTTTTACTTTTATAATCAAATTTAAATTATAATTTTGATATATTAATATACTAAACAGTAAATCATTTTTATATTATTAAAAGTAAAATAAATTACTTTTATGCTATTAATTGATATGAAATTTAAAGTTAAAGGGTACATTCTATAATAAAAGAGTAAATTTTAATTTAATAATTTTCATAATTATCTTAAATTTTATAGGTTAATAGTTTATATTTAAGATCAAATTAATAATTTGATTAAATCAAAGTTTTTAAAATTCATTATAAATAAAACTTTCTATTATATCAATTATAAATTAGCTTTCCAAAAATCAAAATTTAATTTAATAATTATTATAATAATTTTAAAATTCTTCTTTTGATATTTTAAATTTCAAATTAAATTCAAAATTTAATTAAAATAAAATTTTAAAACTTTCTATAAATAATATTTTATATTATATTAAATTTAATTAAAATTCTTAAAAAAGAGAGTTTAATTTAATAATTAATATTTAAAATTGAAAAAAGATTCTATTAAAATAAGATATTAAAATTTATTATAAATAAAACTTTCAAAAATAAAATTTTAGTTTAATAATTATTATAATAATTGTTAGGATGCTTGTTCGGTATATATATAATTTAAAAGCTAGGCTAGTATATACAGTATAAATACAGTTTTCTTTTGATAATTAGCTTTTAATTTCTTATAGTTTACAATTTTAATTGAAATACTATTTAATCTTTGAATTTCTACTTTTACATTTTATGAAAAAGTAAACTAATATATTTAATTTATTGAATAATATAATTTTTATATTTTAAAATAAAAAGTTACAATTTACTTTATAATTTTTTAAGTTTATTTCAATATTGATTTCTAATTTTTGGTTTGTTTAAACATTTTCGATTTAATATTATAATATAATTTTGATTTTTAGTTTTATAGCTTTTTAACTTTCTAATTCTTTAACTTTCTAATTTCCTAACTTTTTGATTTTCCAATTTTTTAGTTTTTTAATTTTCTAGTTTCGTTTTAATACTAATTTCTGATTTTTAGTTTGTTTAAATACTTTTACTTTAATATTATAATACAATTAATTTCAATACTATAATATAATTTTTGATTTTTGATTTTCAGTTTATTTAAGTATTTCTATTTCAATGTTATAATATAATTTTTGATTTTTAATTTCTAGTTTGTTTAAGCATTTTTGTTTTAATATTGAAATATAATTTATTTTTGAATATTATATTTATAATTAATTTTTTGTTTTTGTTTAATTTAGTTAATTGTTATAATTATAACTTTTGATTTTATACTTTTTTGATTTCTGTTAGCTGTTATAGTATAGCTTTTGATTTTTTATTTTTAATTTGTTTAAGCACTTTTGTTTTGATATTATAAATATAGTGAATTTTAGATTATATAAAAGCATATAATATAAAAAAAGGGAATAATATTAAAATACTTATTTGATATATATATAATTTAAAAGCTAAACTAATATGTATAATAAAAATATAACTTTCTTTTAATAATTAACTTTTGATTTTTTATGGTTTAAAACTTTAATTAAAATACTATTTGATCTCTAAATTTCTATTTTTGCATTTTATAATAATAATAATAATAATAATAATAATAATAATAATAATAATAATAATAATAATATCAATAATAATAATAATAATAATATCAATAATAATAATAATAATAATAATAATAATAATAATAATAATAATAATAATAATAATAAT
>NGKI01000002.1:20601-30674 GCA_002162615.1 Myriosclerotinia duriaeana
TTATTTATATTATTTATATTATTTATATTATTTATATTATTTATATTATTTATATTATTTATATTANNNNTATTATTTATATTATTTATATTATTTATATTATTTATATTATTTATATTATTTATATTATTCATATTAGATTATAGGATTATAGAGTTAAAGTCGGCTGCTTTTTATTATTAATATAATAATATAATAGTATAATAATATATTAGTATTTGTCGGTATAGTAGTCATGTGAGAACCATAGCAGAAGATGGGCTGTACTAGCTAGCAAGGCGCTAGTAGTTTCAAGCATATATTTATAAAGCTTGCTTTCAATACACTTAGAAATACAACGATTTTTATATACATTAAATTTAAGTACTTACATTTTACAACTAAAACCATCAAATTAATATTATTACTAATTAGTAATATTACAAATTAAAGGCTTTAGCTTTTATTGAAAAATAGTATATCTTTTTATAGTATTTGAGATTAATAGCTATTTAAAGAGATTACAAGTTTTAAACAATATATATATTAATAGTAGTATAATTAGGGTATACTTGTTGAAGTATTAGATAGTATATTCTGTTTTATTTATAAAAACATTTTACTAAAGAATATTATATAAATAGTATACTTAATAAAAATATTCAAAAAGTTCAACTTTTAATATAAATATTAAATTTTGTATTAATTATATATTTTTTGTACAAAACAATATACAAAAACCTTATTCTTTTATTTTCTATAACCTACTTTAAAAACTTATTTACTTAAAAACTTTTACTATAAAAACTTTACTCAACCTACATTTATTTCTACAAAATATTATAAAATTCATCAAATTTTTGCTTATTCTAACAAACCTCTATAGCTACTATAATACAACTTATTTACCATAAAATCTTTATTTACAATACTTTTTTTTCTACTAATCTAAAAGTATTTTCTAAACGCTTTTATAAAACCTTAAATAAAAACAAAAATACCTTTATTAAAATAAATACTCACCTAAACAAAAATTGATAAATATAAAACAAACAAAAACAAAATCTACAATTAAATTTAATTATTTAAAAAGCTTAAACTCGAAAAACTTAATAATAATATTAATCTAAAAGATTTTAATAAATATATTAAATTCAAAAAAATTTAATATAATTATAAAGATATTAATAATAAAGATTTTTTAAAAGTATTTAATAATAATTTTAAATTATTCAAACTTTACTACTTTGAAAAACTAATTAAAATAAACCTTTAAAAACTTTACATTTTATTAAAAGCTAGAAGGATTTTTATTAATATAAATAAAAAAATTAAATCCTATTATAACTTTTTATAAAATAGTATAAAAAAATAAATACAAACCATAAACTAAAAAGCAAATAAAACAATATTTAAAAAACAAAAACAAATCTTTTTTTATAATATGATTAATTCTACATCAGATTATTACAAATTATAATTACCAAAAAAAAAACGAAAAGGGTAATAACCAAAAAAACAAAAAGAGCAATATAAATGAAAATTATAAAAAAATTGAATATAAAAAAAAAGCTAAAAAAAGCAGAGGAAATAGAGAAAAAGAAAGAGATAATAATAATAATTTAAATAAAAAGAAAAAGAAAACGGATAGAAAAAACAATAAAAAAAGAAATAAAAAACTATGAAATAAGAATAATAATTAAAAACAATAAAATATTCAAATATTAATAAGTTTTATTAAGTTTTATATATAAAACAAAAAGTACAAAAGCAACAATAATAATTTTATTTATAAATTCTTAATTTTCAATAAAATCAACTAGAAAATGAAGCTCCTTAATAATATATAATATAAAATATTCTTTATAATATTAAAAAAAGAAGCATTTAATTATTATTACTTTAATTACAAAAACCTACTTACTATATTTAAAAGATTATACAAAAATATAAAAAAAAACTTTAAAAAAAATAAATACTACTAGAATATATTAAACAATTGAAATAATATAATTTTTAAATTAATTTAAAAAAAATATAAAAACAAATTAATAAAAGAATACTTTAACTTTTTAATTAAGAATTTATATTAATTATAATATTAATTTAAATTTAATATATAAAATCTAGGTTTTCTTAGAAATAAGATTATATAAGTATATAAAGATATATTAGTATATAATTATGTAGTAATTGATTTAAAAGATATAGTTTTTGATTTAATTAATTAATTGAAGCAATCTGTAAATATATAAGAGAAGTAATACCCTTTAAATAGTATACATTTTATAAATTAAATATTTCATAATTTTTAAAATAACTTTTAAAACAACCCCCGAAATAACTCTTAAAATAACTTTTGAAATTACAATTTTTAAGAAGATTTTTGAAATTGTTTACAAAAATAATTTAGTTTTTAAAAAAATAAAAGATATTAGATTTATAAGAAAAAGGGATATAAATTAATAAAGTATATAAAAAAGGAGTAAAAAAACAAAGGTATAAATATAAAGAGAGATTCAAAAATGAAAATAATAATATTTTCAAAAAATAGTATATTTAATAGTTAATTAAGTATAAAAAAGAAATCAATAATACAAACTTGAATTTAAATATAAAAATAAATAACTATTTCGTAAATCTTAAATTCAAAAATGATATTGAGGATAGCTTTTTTACTAGTATAGGATTTATAAATAGTAAAGAAATTTTCAACTAATTTATTAAACGTTTAATTCTTTATACTATTATTAATTAAATTAAAAAACTAAGAAAAATTGATAAAACATTTTTTGTAGAACTAATTTATACAAATAAAAAGTTTTTTAATATATATATCAATATTAGTTGCTTTTAAAAATTTATAATCGGGATTGGATAATACGAAGTATAAAGAAAAATTATTAATACTATTTATAATTTGAATATAATAAATATAACAAATATTAAATTTGGGAAGAGTATTGTAGTATTTATTAGTTTATTTATTATTAAAATGTTATTCGGAATTACTAAATTTTATATTTTGAAAATCAATATATTTTTTTTATTATATTTAAAAAATATGGATAAGTTTAAGGTTTTTTATAATAATCTAATTAATAAGTTAATATTATTTTATTAGAATTATTTAATTATATAAAGAATAGATTATATATTTTTAATTTAAAAAATCAATATTAATAATACTATTTAAAAATCTATTAAAATTAACAATTACTATTTAATATTTATAAAACTTAAACAATTATATCAATATTTTAATTATTTTTTTATAAAAAGATTTAATAAAATTTTATAGCAAATAGGATATAACAAAGACAACAATATTATTAAATATTTTACAAAATATTATAATTATTACTAGATATATAAAAGATTATTCAAAAGATTTAAATTCTTATTGTTAAAAAATATTAAATTTAATTATATTATTCTTATTAATATTATATATATTAATAGTAAATTGGTTTTATATATTGTAAATAAAGTAATTTGATATTAAGTAGTTAAATAATTTAATAATATTTTTATAAAGTATATATAGGATAGAATTAAAGAATGTTAAATAGATATATATATTAAATTATTAGAATATATTATTTATAATATAAACAAAAACCTTATTAATAAAAAGTTTATATAATATATTATTTTAATAGAAATTATTATAAAATATGTATTTATTGAAATGTATAATTTAATTAGTATTATTAAATAATATTATTACTTAATTTAACAAATATATAAAATAATTAATAATAAGCTTATAGATAATAAACTTATAAAAAGGAATAATTTTATAAATAATTATAAAAGCTATAAATGATATAATAGGTTTTAATAGATTAATCTTGATTTTATTAATTTACAGTATATATTTTAAAATAAATAAAATTGATTTATTATCAACTACAATTATCCAAAAAGCTATAGCTATTAAAAAAGCTATAAACAAAGTATAACGAATTTATATAAAACAATAAATAATAAAAACTTTAAAAGTACAAAATAAGCTTTCAATTATAATCATTTATTTTTTATTATTTAATTCTAAAATATTAATATAAAAAGAAAGCAAAAGTATTAACAAATTAGAAGAATAAATTAGATTATATATTTTATTAGTAATAAAAAGAGAAATATACAAAGTTGAACTTTTAAGTAAATTAACAAAGTTTAAATCTATAATAGTACAACTATTTTATATAGAATTAAAATCAAGTAAATTAAAAAAAGAAAAAGAAAAAATTAGAAACAAAAAAAAGGCAAATAGAAAAAATAAAAATATTATTTAGATAAATATATTATTAGCGGGTATATTACTTTAACTAAAAGATTTATTACTATAACCTTTAATACTATTAATAACAGAACAATTTTATATATAATTTAAAAGTTGTATAAAAAGCAATTTAATTAATATGATCAATATAGTTAATCTAGTTAAATCTATTAAATTTATTCAAAAATCACTTCAATTGTCGATATTTTTAAAAAACAATAAAAACAATAATATCAAGTTTTTCAATATTTTTGCTATTGATTATAATAATCTATCAAAATACATTATATCAAAATACAAAGAAATCAATGATTTAATAGAAAATAATATATTTCGAATTATACAAAAAATAAATATTCCAAAAAGCATTTAACTTTTTAAATTAAGATTTGTTAATAAAATAAAAAACGAAAGCATTAACAAAACATATTCAAAATCATAATTAATTATTCAAGTATATTAAAATAAAAACAAAACTAATATGCTAATCCAATCATCTATAATTTAAAAAGTAAATCAATACATTATTATTACATTTGTAATAATTATAAAATATAATAAAAAAAGCATTACTATATATCTATATAATATTATATAAATGTATATTTAAATAATTACAACTTTAAATAAAGTTTTTTATATTTAAATATTACCCAAATTTGGATTTGAAAAAGATTATATCTTATATATTATTAAACCATTTTATAATATTTTAAAAACAAGGAATTATTGATTTAATATATACTATAATTATTATAAAAAAAAGCTAAAAATAAAATTATTTATATACGATTTGTATTTAATATATACAAACAAAAAAAGTTTTAGTATTATAAAATTATAAATTAATAATACTTTTATTATTATCAACAAAATATTTGCTTATACCAAACAAAATAAGTTAGAAAAAGCAAATTTTTTGGCTAAAAATCAAAAGCAATTTATTAAATCTATTTTATTTAAGTTTAATAAAAAGTTAATTATTTTTAAAAATAATAAGATTTATTTTATACAAAAAAAGTAATATAATAATATAAAATTAGTTAAATAAAAAAATACTAATATTTATAGAATATAAAAGAAAGTTAAAAAAATATAACTTTAAAAAACTAATATATTTTTTAACAAGCCTAAAAAATATATATTACAATTATTTGCTAATTTGAAGTTTTTTATTAACTTTCTATTATTGCCTAAATAATTAATTTAAAAGAAAAAGATATAAAGAAATTTAATAAAATCATTAAATAGCAAATAAACAATTTATTCAAAAAGATCATTTTTATATTACTCAATCAAAACTTTATTTAATTAGTTGTTTTTACAAATATATCTTTTACTAATAATATAGATATATCCTTTCAAATTGAGTATATTATTTGTTTAATTAATAAAAACAATAAAGCTAATATTATCCATTAATTATCTATTGAATATAAGAGAATTATAAGAAATATTTTAGTATTAGAATTATACAATTTAGTTTTAGGATTTAATATAAAAACAGCAATTAAAGGTATAATTAATATAATATTACAATTAAAAAAACAAATAATATTAATAATCTGTACTAATTCGAAATCGCTATATAATCTACTTATCAAATTTGATTTTATAACAAAGAAAAGGCTTATAATTAATATTATATTATTTAAACAATTATATAAATGAAAAAAGATTATAAAGATTAAATAAATTGATAGGAATTTAAACCTAATAGATATTATAATTAAGGATAAACTTTGTTAAGTATTTAAAGATTTTATTAATACTAATAAGTTTATTATTAAAAAGATATAATAGATAGAAAAAAGACAAAAAAAAGAAAGCATATAACCTATCGATTTTTAGATAATTGTTAATATTAATATAATAGTTATATAAAAACTATAATAAAGGATAAACTGTACTAGTTAACAAAGGGCTAATAGTTTTAAGTATATATTTATAAAGCTTACTTTCAATACATTTAGGAATATAATGATTTTTATATACATTAAATTTAAATACTTACACTTTACAACTAAAACCACTAAGTTAATACCAACAGTATTATAATATATTAGTATTATAGTATATTAGTATTATAGTATATTAATATTATAGTATATTAGTATTATAGTATATTAGTATTATAGTATATGAGTAGTAATTTTCTTGAAAAATCTTTTATATCAAATTTGCTTTAAACATATTTAATAATCCTATAACTTATATAACTAAATGTAGCTTCAATTTGAGGCTTTGATATTAAAAGCTTAAACCATTTTAATAAAACTTATATTTTTTTTAAATTTAGTATATATTCAACAATTCCTATTATACTTTAAGGCTTACTTTAATATAAATTATATATTTAAATAACTAATATTAATATTATTATATATAGATTTTGTTTTATTATTTTATTTATTATATTAAATTAGTAATATTAATTTAAATAAATATTAAAAAGAAGAAGCTTGAATTATTTTTTAAATTTAAATTATAATTAATAATATAGTAAATTACTCTCATACTATTAAAAGTAAAATAAATTACTTTTATGCTATTAAAATTTATAAAATTTTTAATCATTTTACTCTCATACTATTTAGATTCTAACTTAAAATAAACTAAAATCTACCCTTTAAATATAAATTCTATTTATTTCCAAAAAATAAAATTTATATCAAATTACTCTTCTTAATTAGATTAATTAAAATTTATAGCTTTTAAAATTCTAGCTTTATTAGTTATTAAGATATTAATTGTTGAAATTGAAATTGTTGAAAATTTTTAAAAAGAATAAATCAAATAATCAGCCGAAGTTTTTTTATATAATTATTTATTTATATGTATGATATACTTTATACAATATACTCTATACGATATGCTCTGTATAATATACTTTGTACATTATTGACGTTATTGTATATTACTTAGTTAATAATTTTTAAAAATTAGAAGCTTTAAATATTATATAAAAGTAGAGAAGGTATGTATAGTATAAATTAATAGAAAGGTTAAAGAAAAAAGCAAAAATTTATAGGGTAAGAAGTGCGATTTGTTTAAATTTCGGTTGGATTAACTTATTAGCGAAGCTTTTGAATTTATAATTAAAAGGAGTAGAATTTACTCTTTAAACTAAATTCTAACCTATTATAAAATCTATAGTTAAAGGGTAGAATTTATGGTTGAGGGGGTAGATTCTAGTCTATTATAGAATTTATAGTTGAATGGTAGAATTTATGGTTGAGGGGGTAGAATTTATAGTTGAAGGGTAGAATCTATGGTTGAGGGGGTAGAATCTATAGTTGAAGGGTAGATTCTATAGTTGAGGGGTAGAATCTATAGTTGAGGGAGGTAGAATCTAGTTTACTATGGAATTTATGGTTGAAGGGTATAATCTAGCTTATTTAGATTTTATAATAAGAGGGTAGAATCTATTTTTTTAAACTAGATTCTAACCTTTTGAAGTATAGAATCTAAATGGTATAAAAATAAAATAACTTAAAATTTTAGTAATTTTAGTGACATAAAAGTAATTTATTTCATTTTTAGTGGTATGAGAGTAATTTACCATTAATAATAATGTTCAAACAGAAGCCTATTAAACGAATATATACTTAATTGAATTTCATTTTTTATATATTTATATTTAAAAAACAATACGCTCGTATATAGCAAGAATGTATTAGTCGGCAAAGCCGACAATAAACTATTTTATATTATACTTTTAAATTTTCTACTAATATAATGGAATAAGAATTTGTTGAAAAGTTCTATTTTATTATATTAATAATGTTATTCTTTCTTTTTAAATATCTAATATGTTGAGAACTTTTGAATATCAATAATTATAGTTATATGTATACCAACTTGACTTTTTTCAACTCGATAAACATTCTTTTTGTTACAAACAGCTTAGGTATTCCAGGACGCAGTTTCATTGTATCGCGCTAGCTCGAGCCCCTCAATACAGCCATCCCCACTACCATCGTTGTCGCTATAATCCTGTACTGTTGGATTGCAGTTGGCGACTCGCACAATAGCCTCGACGCTTGCGCGGCAATATATGGACTAGTAACATCTACCATACAATCTCTCTTCGCTGTATCGCTTGCTGCATTGACGGATTATCTGGAATATAAGATAGTAAAGAAAATGGATACAGCTGTTGTGAATCCAGAAGCGCAGAGGCAAAGCCTGAGTTCCGAAGCTCTACATATCTGAGTTCGTGAGAGATGTCTAAAACGTATCCTACGAGTTCGTGCACCCCTGCTAATCACCATTGTAACAATAATCTTCAAAAGTATTACAGTCTTCAGTATTAAGTTCTTTACTAGAATTAAGACAACATCATTTACTATACAATTATTTATAACAATGCGAAACTTCAACTTCCTCCACTGATGTGTAAGACTCCCCAACAGTAGGCGCATCGATGTCTGAAGTTGGATGGTGGTTTGATGAATCCAAAGATGACGGCTCTCCAACGTTAGCAGCCGGCATTGTATCCTTGCGAGACTTCTTTTCTCTGCGTGCATGACTGTTGCCAATAATATCCTCTACAGGTGATGGGCGAATCTTGGCCAGCTGCGAAGTTATCCTTCTATTTGCTTCAATGAGATTGTCTAATGAGTTTCGTATCTCTTCCAGGTGCTTTCCCTTGCCCCACTCGATGATGTTTAGCACCATCTTGTGAAACTCGATTAAATGTTCGGGTCTTTGAAGCAGGAAACTATCCACTTTTGCCATATGGTATTTGACCTCATCATGCTTCCAGGATACGTAAATTCGTGCCTCTGTTCCGCTCATGGTAATGCTGAAAACCGTATTATTGATCAATGGAAAGTTTTGGTCCTCAAAATATCGTAACCGGCGGTTAAGACGATCAACAATATTGACACAAGATGCGGAACCCCCAAGACATTGATTCGTTCCTACCCACAAACTCCCAGAACCACTAGGCCCATCGGCCTTGAACTCCACGTAAAGGAAAGGAAAGAGCACATCATAACTATTAGCTACAATCTCCACTCCCATAGAGAGTAGAAGAGCTTGTTGTCCATCCGTAAATGCTCCTCCACGACTATATCCATAAAGCATATCTGGGACTGGAATGCTGACTTTGTAGTTCGATCCAACATCTGGAACAACCTGTTTGGCCATTGGAATTTTGTTGGTGCATTTTATACTTTCCAACCCGGATGGTTTGGCGAATATTCTGCCTTTGAAATACTCCTCCACATCAGTTTCTGATACGCCCATCTCAAGATTCTTCAAACTTTCATCTCCCCGTATCTGATCTAAAGAAGGCCCTGGATAAGTACAGTCCTGACGTATTTCATCAACAAGATGTATAATATGTCCAGGGAGTTCCACGCGTATAAATATATTGTTTATAGCTAGATTCATCGTCCGATATAAGGGTTTCTGAGCAAGAGCTCTGTTCCGACTTGAGCTAGTGGCAACGCTACCACTGGTCGATTGGAGATTCCAAGACATGCCGTCAGTATATGAGTGTGGCCTGGAAGAAGCAAGCGCAGCTGGCACAACGAATCCATCATTGTCCCGTACATTTGCCATATTGGGCGCCGATTTGGTAAGTCTCCTAGAAATGGGCTCGCTTTCTGAGTGACCCAGTATAATAGCTGACCGGCAGTTTCTTTCTTGTTGGGTTTCTGATCCTGGAAGAGACTCGAGCCAATGCGTAACGATAGGATTGTATTGATATGGATTCGCGATAGCACCCAAAGACCTGTCGATAGTGTCCTCGAGGAATGCTGCGTGTGAACGATTGGAAGGGAGTGGTTGTTTTATGGCC
>NGKI01000002.1:31845-56207 GCA_002162615.1 Myriosclerotinia duriaeana
CCTCCGCCTTGATGGTCGTAGATGGAATGAACTTCGTCGCCTTACAGCAGAGATATCAACTCAACCATCCTCCGATGGATCTTCATACCTCTCAATGGGTAATACTCAAGTTCTCTGTACAGTGACTGGTCCTTGCGATCCCTCAAAATTACGATCGATTGGCGGTGGTGGAAACAATAATGCTGGGGAAAAGGCAGAGGTGAGAGTGGAGATTAGTTTTGCTGGCTTTGCGGGCGTGGATAGGAAGAAGTATGGAAGGAATGATAAGTAAGTTTCTTTGAATTTGTTTTGTCGCATCTTGGGGATTCGCGGGTCTGAGAGGAATGGCAACTAATGAGGACCCTGGCAGACGCATTCAGGAACTTTCAAATACCCTCTCCACAACATTTACTCCTCACCTTCTGACTTCCTTGACATCTCACTCGACAATCCTCCTTTCCCTCCATATCCTCTCAATTGATGGCTCACTTCTCTCTGCTCTCATCAATGCCTCAACTCTTGCTTTAATCGATGCGGGCATCCCAATGCCTTCCTATATTTGTGCTTGCACAGCCGGCTCCACGTCTTCATATTCAAGCAATGACGAAAAGGCAGATCCATTGTTAGATTTGAACTTGGGTGAGGAGCAGGAGTTACCATTCTTGACTGTTGCAACAGCTGGAGAAGGCGACGGGGATGGAGTTGTGGCATTGGTTATGGAGACGAGGGTACAAGCTGGGAGATTGGAGGGTATGTTGGCTGTGGGGGTCGATGGGTGTAAACAAGTCCGAGAAATTTTAGATGGAGTGGTTAGGAGAAGAGGGAAGAAAATGTTGAGTGGTGCAACGGCTTAATAAGGCGAGGACTGCATATCATGAAACGGAAGAACAGCATCAATAGATAATACCCTGGTGTTTATATGGCGTTACAATGGATATGGGATGACAGGAATGGAAATATTACATTCAAGGAAACATGTGAAGGCGGATAGAGATTCAGTTAGTGAGTGTGTGCCTCAAACTTCCACAAAATGAATAATGGTATATTGCCTAATGTTACTATGGGAACTGCAATCAAATTTTGCGAACGTTATTTTACCCCATCAGAGACAACCAGAGTACTCAATTCTCCCATAAATTTTTAAGAAAACCCATTATCATAGAACTGCTTAAAGTTCCCCATGCTTGATCTCAGGCTCTGGAGTTGGTGGTTCCCAATCTTCTTCAACCTCCTCAATGATTATCTTAGGCTCTTCTGCAGCTTTTGGTTCCGGTTCTGGCGCTGCCTCCTCCACAATAGTTTCCTCGACTTCCTCTTCCTCTGGAATGAGACCATCCGGAAGCTTCTTCTTCTCGCCTTCACCCAATCTAATACTGTCAACCCAATTCTCAATGGCTTCCATTGTCAAATCATTAGCCAATAGAGAATCTCCCTTGCTAGAGAGAGCTCGATACCAATTTCGTCGTCCATTGAGTGCGATGATCTCCGTTTCACCTTTTAAGCTTAAAGCTTTTTTGATCTGAGAGAATCCAGGGTTTTCAGCATGGAGGATGTAGAATGGGAATAATTTCCGTTGATGTAAATGATGCTTGTGGGAGATTTCAGCCAAGGAAGTAGAAGCCGAACTCGTGATTTCACTCGGGGTATCTGGAAGGAGTGCAAGAATACATGTACCAGTTTTGGGACCAAGACAATTCTTCTTGAGATCGGCTTCAGTCGTAAGAACGGGAATTGCTGGCGCTGGTGGAAGAACAATTGGTTTCTCAGTTTCGACCTCTGGTGATGGTGATTCGGTGGGTTGGTCTTCCAAAGTTTCGTCTGTTTGAGTGACAGGCTTCTCGGATTTAGCGTGAGATGCTGATGCGGACTCAAAGGATTCCTTTGCTTTCGATGAAGATTTCTTATCCGCTTTGGATTTAGATGTCTTAGCTTTTGCTGCTGGGGGGTCTGGATTGGGTTCGGCAGCTTGTGTCAAAAACTTGACCATGCCATCCTTCTTCAACTCGCCATCATACACAATTCCTTCAGCTGCTCCACCACCAGGTAACAAGATAAGCGTAGGAAACTTAGTGATTCCAAATAACTCCACCGATGCCTTCTCGGTATTTCTGATTTGTGCTACCTTGATACTGCCCTTGAAATCAATGGCAATAGCTTTTAACGTGGCGCTTGTCTTCCCTTTATCAGTGAACAGAATTGCCTTCGCAGTGTCATTCGCATCAGCCAAGAAACTCTCCAAATCCTTATCTGTAACTTTTTTGACAAGATTTGGTATTTTATCGACTACCGCATCAACAATTCCCTTAGCTGTTCGTGGTCCATTATAGTCCTCCACGATTGGCTTTCCGGGCTTGCTTCCAGGTTTGACGATCTTGAGAGTCGGAAATCCTTGGACACCAAATCCTCCACAGAAGGCCTTGTTCGAATCTTCATCGCAGTTCACTGCTGCGACTTTCGCGAGACCAGCAAGGTTCTTGGCAGCCTTTTCGTAGGCAGGCTGGAGGTTCTTGCAATGTCCACACCATGGAGCATAAAATTCGACAATCTGTGTGGCAGAATGTTAAGGACTGACGCAGCAATAAATGTAATCAGGAATACCTACGGAAGTATAGTTAGATTGGGCGATCATACGATCATAGTCTTTTCCATCAATTGACAAAACAGCTGAACTCTTTGGGTACAATCCAGCATGAACTGCGGGCAAAGCACACAACAAAGCTGCAGCGGCAGTAGAAATAACTCCAGTGTTAACCATTTTGAATAGTTGTAATTACTACTTGTAGCTTTAGTAGCTGTAGTAGCTATGAAATGTATTCAATACATGTAAAAGAGGAAGACAGAGTGGCAATGGCAATGGCAGTGGAAATGGCAATGGCAGTGTGAGATGTATTATTTATGTAAATGTACGAAAAGGCCACAGTCGCATGATGGGATATTACGAGGTTGTGTTGGTGGTTCGTGATCAGTAAATACCTAGGTAATATGAAATCTGGGGTAAATTGAGCTTCCCGTACGGTAGATGGAGGCGGTGAACTCGATGATTTGGCAGAATTTAGTGAGGGGCCACCCATGGGTAACCAAAATTGTATTATTCACATAAAGAGAGGAATATTTCAACGAATCATTCACATATCTATCCCCGCTGTCGCCTCATCTGCATGTCATATTCAGCTTACTAGGTACATACATATATGGACCAACCAAGACTATCATAACTTCCACTGCCAAACTGAACAACGATCGATAATCATGGCCTCACAAATCCCCCAAAAGTTGAAGACGGCGGACTTAACACGTTTCATTGTCAAGGCAGCGCAACTCGAGAATGCGAAGCCAGTCATCTCTTATTGGTGTATGTAATGGAACTCATATCGCGCACATCAATACTGAAACTTCTAGGTGAATTCTGGATCGTCAACCAGATACTCGCAAAGGGACTACATAACGGAGATGCGGAGACTTTACAATATACTACTGCATTGATGGATAAACTTGAGAGGGTATGACAATTCTATGTCTGCGAATCAGACTATAGTTAAATCATGGTAGATCAAATCCGAAAATCCAGATAACGATGCAATCATGGATGAAACTGCAGGTCAGGCATACGTCGAACAATTTGGTATGGAGATATTCTCCAGGGCGGATCGAGCTGTTGAAGCAAACAAAGTTACGAAGTATGACTCGAAATATCGTTGGAATCTGGAAACATGCTCATGAATCTTAGACAAACTGCAGATACATTTCAAGCCGCGGCTACCTTCCTCGAGCTATTAAACATCTGGTCACCACCTGATGCAGAGACACAAGCAAAGATTAAATATGCGAAATGGAATGCTGTTCGAATCGTGAGGGCATTGAAAGAAGGAAAGGATCCTAATGAATCTAACCCCAAATCACAACCAGCTTCCAAGGATGAGCTACCACCATTGGATCCAAATGATCCCGAGGTACAACTTGTTGGGGAACAGAAAGCAAGACAACCTTTTGTGGAAGAAGTACCAGATGAGCAAGATGGATTAGAGGCAAGATTAGCAAGACAATCATCATTGGATCGTTCTTTGCATCCTTCTGCACAAGTATCTGCTCGTGGATCTCCCAACGCGAAATCGGCTCCTTTTGAACCATATCCTCGAGATGGGTTCCCATATTCTGCAGTCCAAGACGATAACGTATCACCTCTTGAGCCATCTCCGAAAGATAGAAATGGATCGGTTGGTGGAGGATATTTTCCAGAAGTCCCGACTTTTACATCGGAACCTCGAGATTCTACCTTACCAACGGCTCCCGCTCCAGATAATACATTTGATATTGGTCTCCCAGATACGTCTACTCTTGCAGCCCCTGGAAAATCTCCCGTGATGAAACCGTCTCCGGATTTACAATCCTTTCCACCTCCCACTTTACCTGGTGAAGAACCTTCAGTTCCCGGACCTCAGGACTTCTACCGTCAACCTCCAGCATTAGGTCATGGATACGCCCCTCCCCCAACCGGAGAAGGTACCTTTCAGCCCGAAGCTCCCCCACACATTCCTTACATGGCACCAGTCACTTTCACTCCGCCAGTAGCACAATCTAGCGGGCAATTGAACACAGATGATGAATCAATCGCTAAAGCACAAAAACATGCAAGATGGGCAATCTCGGCATTGAATTTTGAGGATGCGGAAACGGCAGTAAAGGAGCTACGAGCTGCACTGCAAACCTTGGGCGCGCAATAATTTCAAATACAAGTGATATTTGAAATTACGAAATCTTTAGGTCGATCGAGGGAGGGTTTACATACTTTTTTTATTGCCTTGCAGATACCCAATTACTCAGGGACAGGTTTTCTTCCTTGATCTTTGATGTTTTGCTTTTTCTTGATGCCTCCGTCGATAATGGTCGTCGGTAATGGTCTTCGGTAATGGTTGTCGGTAATGGTTGTCGATATATCTTTCCAGGAGTTCCCAATTCAAATCTCTAAAATGTCCATTCTCTCTGATACCAGTGTTATCTTGAGTGTTGTCTTCACGTTGCCATTCTAGTCTAGTATGAACAGAATACCAGTGACTCTAGTGTTGTTAGTATGATAACAGGTGGCCTGAGGTATATTAACCCTAAGTCGAGGGACTAGGTTAACGGCGTGCTACACTAATGTAATTAGGGTGGAAGAAATCGAAGTTCAAATAGAAATCTATTTTCTGCGGTATAAATTATCTCAATTTCGAAAACAAATTCTACATTCACCTCCACCGCTTGGATTTCATTCAACAATTCATTCGGCAAATATGCCTCTTCATACTTTACCAAACGAGATATTATGCCTTATTATAAAATTCGGTCATGAATCCACACTTGACCACGATCATTTTGAAAGACCTATGAACAATCATCCTCTTTTTCTATTGCCGCTAGCAAAATGCTCTAAACAGTTCTATGCGATCTGTGCTCCAGCTTTATATCGTGATGTTATACTCTCTGGACGCAGAACTCTAAAGATATTCACCAACACAATCGCCGCGAATGCCACACTGGCAGCTTTTGTTCAATCCGTCAACCTTCACACATTCGACAACAAGAACGAATACTCAGATTCAACTCCTTTGACGCTGACCAACTCCACTACTGCCAATATGGAGGACTCGATTCTCTTCTCGAACCCTCAAGATTTGATCGAGACCGACTCATTGACACCCGATTTATCATTGCAAGCCAAACAAGACCACCCGTTCTGGTTTGCTACAGCTCTACTAATTTGTCTCGTGCCAAAGATAAATAAACTCGAACTGCCTCCATTATCTCGGAAGTCTTTCGGGGGTAGTGCTGGTATTACACAGTTTTGTCAATTCATCAACAAGATTGTTGACATTCAAAAGATTGGAGGTGCTCAGAAAGCACCTCTGACTAGGTTGTCCTCAATAGGTTTCCATGATGATCGCCGAGAGGGGAGGCCGGGGATTGAGAATGAGGATGAGGATGCAAGAAGTTTTACCGAAGAAGAATTCGGAATGAATTTGGACAACCTCTTACCGTTTCTGAGATTGAGATCTTTGGTCTCTCTCAAGGCCCAGGAAATTTATACTACCCCACATGCTGAAACCACACTATTTGAGGCACATTTACCAACCTTAGAGCTTACCCTCGAAGCTACTGCCATTTCCGGACCAGCTCTAATCAGTTTCCTCAGTCGATTTAAATGCCTCAAATCGTTTTGCTTCACCAAGGAGCCTGGCCAGGGGTCAGATGACGTTCAAATTATCTGCCCGCAAGACATTGTCAAAGCAGTATCGCACATGAAAAGCAATTTAAAATCTCTAGATTTCTTGTGTCGAAATAAAAAGCCTGAGGGGCTTATTGGTTCCGTAGTTGATTTCAAGGCTCTCAAAGTATTATATCTCCAATATTCTTCATTGATGCTTCTCAATGATAGATTTGAATCTGGAATTCGGCTAGGGCATGAACTTCCCAGTACTCTAGAAACACTAGTTATTTATATGACCGACATGAAGTTGTACGAACTCGAGATCACGTGTACAGATGAGTTGTCATGGAAGCTATACGATTTCATAAAAATGGACAATCATCCTAACCTAAAAACAATCAGATTGGAAGGAATGCATTGGTGTGTGTGTCCCTTACCTGATCCTGATAGTCCTTGTCAACTTGACTGTGGGATACTTGAAGAGTTTCCTGGACTCAGGGAACTTCACGAGGCGTGTAGACAGAAAGAAATATCTTTCATTTGTTTGCAAGGTTACGATGATGAATTTGAGTGATCTGGTAGCGATGTTCTCGGGGAAATAAAAAATCTACAAAGCTAGGAAGTAATTTGCATGTATTTCGGTAAGTGTTCAACTCATACGTGCATTGTATACAAGCTTATCATTTCTAGGTATAGTCGATCTCCAACTCTTCGAATTCTTCTTGAACTCATTTAGTATCTAATATTTACAAATTTCTCACATTGATCCTAGCATTTGGGATTATTACTTTTACTTGCTTAGCATGCACGTTATCCAGCGCCTAATTCTATCTCATTTCCTGATTGTTATTTATTGGAAATAGCTACGGTACTGGAGGTCATTTTGGGTCAAGAAGTGCAAACTTCAAGGGCAGGGCTTTAGGACTTTTCTTATGCTCTGTTTTTTCTGAAGTTGGATCTAGTCATGACTGACGCGTTGAAACTCGGGAACTGTGATGAGTGATTAGGGGATTAGGAGGGGTTATGAGGGATTAGGAGGGATTAGGAGGGATTAGGAGGGATTAGGAGGGGTTAGGAGGGGTTAGGAGGGGACTTGAGGTGTTGGTGTTAGTGGGTCATTCGATGAGTGTGTAATTACTAATTAAGTCGATGGGTTTATGATTTATGAGTTGTACGCCTGATGCTTGGATGTTTGATAGTATAGTCCTACTCTTGATGGTCGTCCTCTCGGTAGTCGTCTTCTTGGTAGTCGTCCTCTTGATGATCGTACCCATGATTTTTGCTACCTACCTAGGTATATAAAGATACCCGACTTAATTTTTCTTGCTGTAAGGAGATTAAGGAGATCGATGGATCTATTAGGTACTAGATATTAAATGTGTACTGGATAATTTTACTTCATCGATTATCAGTGAAGGCTCTCGCAGTATCGGTATGGATAGGAATAATGTCAGTTCATAATTCAAGCAAGGAAAGCCTGGATCAGATCAATCGAATTGCTGCAAGAGAATTTAGGAATGTTACACGAAGAGATAACCTCAAATTCTCAAGGTTGTTGAAATTATGGCCACTACTGCATATGTAATGTTAAAGTTTGTGGGTTGCTTTTGTGCCTTCCGTGAATGAGGGTCGTCGGAGTGAGGTGTTACCTATTGATTATAACTCCTTCCAATGAACAGCATCTAAAGCAATGCTATCGCGAGGAACTTGCACGAGTAATTGCGGATGAGCTCTCAATTCACAGCAAGATGTTGAATGTATGACTCCGGAGGATGTATTTGGGAAGTTTTCATTATCATTATCTAAAATTCTGCGTCTTAACACACATACCCTCTCCGTAACATTTCATACTCATAACCTGTAACATCTAGCCCTCCTAGTTACTCCAAAGCAAAGCACCTATCCACACTATCCGCATTGTTACCCCACCAATTCGGCATAGTAATAACCTTGCCTGCGCCAAAGAACAAGAAAATCAACAACATGTTCAAGTTAAATCCTGCGTCAAAGGCAGCAGCGAGGATATAATTGTATCGCGACCAGAGCTCATATCTATATCTATACGCCCAGAAAGCGACGATAAAACCTCCAATGATGGAAGACGTATATCCGGTGGAAATATTTCCATAGAAGTTAGAGAGACCAGAGAAAAATATTGTGGTGTTGAAGAGGTGAAATTTGGCTTTAGGGAAACGACGATGAAGAATATAGATTATTGGTGGAAGGATGGCACCGACGAGGAATGCGTAAGGGAGGGGTTTGAAAATAGGCAACTCGAAGAGACGACGAGGTCCAATCAGAACATATTGCGTGCTAGTAGTCAATGTTGAAGCGAGACCTTGACCAGACCACTGATGTGTTGGATCTGTTTCCGCACCACTCAAATATGCAGCCTTGGAATTTAGCACCCATCGTACGACACCATAATTGATTGGAATACCAATGAAGCACCCAAAAATCTGAGCAAAAAAGGTGTCTCGAGGAGGAATATGCATATAATGACCTATTTTCTGATCTTGAAGCATAAGTTGTGCACGATACCATGCGTCACCAGCGATGGAAGAATAAACTGATGCGCCAGATGGATTTTTATGTCCATCAACAGAATTTACCATTAGGCCGTACAAGAGTTCGTTGAAGGTACCAATTGGGAGCTGAAAGTTGGACAAGGCATACAACCAACCCAAAGGAATGACAACCACAACACCTGTGAGGACGGCGATGAAGTATGTCCACAAAGGAATAAATAGATTTCCAGTGCCTAGGATAGCCATCATGACGACGAAGGTGACTAGGAAGAGGATTAATGACCACCACCATGGAACTTCTTTGTAAGAGCGTTGAAGGACATTGAGTTGATCTCCATATTGGTGATTGATGGTCTCTCCTTCAACTTTGTTCTTCCGTCTAGCATTCAATTTGCTAATGGTGTCTTTTATCTGGGTGAATCCGAAGAAACAAATCCAGCTGATCCCGGAAGTGTAAGCAGCGTAATCGAAGAACATGTTCCAAAGCTGCTGGGTTCCAACGTAGATGGGCCCGTACTCTGCATAGGCTGTTTCATTAAGTGTGGCTTGGGGAGTGATGAGCTGGGTTGTAGGGTAACGGGTTCCGTTTTCTAATAATTTGTTAGTCCTCGAACCAAGCTTCATCTCGTCATTATGGGGAGGGGAAAGGGGGAAGGGAGGGTTATCATACCCATGAACAGGCGATTGGACATCAATTCCGGCTTCCAGGAGCCCAAATTTCCCCACTTCGCTGCTGGAAGTAAGATCCAGCAGTTAACAACAAATGCTAGGAAGATAATGACTTGAGTCCACCAAGGAGTTACAAACAAGCTATTGGAGTTACTCAAACTGGAAATGCTTGACCAATCGAGTGTTAGATTTAAGAAGCCCATTCCTCCAAAACCTGATCCCATGAAATTTGCAACCTTGTTCTTTGGAGCGACCCAACAGAGGAATGCCAAGGATCCAAGCATTGGAAACACAAATTCTGGCAGGAATTGCCATAAAGTGATGCCGGCGAGAACCCCGAAGAACACTTTCATTTGTTTTCTTGAAACACGGGACGGATGCTGTCTCTGTTTCTTTTGGGTTTCGAAAAGAGCAGTCTGGCAAAGCCTTTTTGGTTTACAAAATTAGCACTGATCGTTTGTCTATGTCCACAGTGCTCTCTGAGTCTTTAACTTACGCTTGATACCACGGATACACGGGATCATAGAGCAAGAATTGTCTAGCAATAGCCGCAAAAGAGTATCCAATGTATACAACACTCCACATAAAGAATATAGCAATGGCCGGATGAACAGTAATCCCAAAGTACAGCTCAGCGATGGAGATTGGAGCGTATGCCAGATTGTAAGTGGCACCAGATGCTGCAGAAATGGTAACCAATACATGTTCTTTCGTTCCCCATGGACCCGGATTTAAACTGAAGCTTTGTCCAAATGGTAGTCGGATGGTCTTGGCCGGAAGAACCTTTGCTAGCCAAATTCCGACATAGTTGGAACAAATTTGAACGAAAAAGACTGAGTATGGAGCGGATGTCGTACGGTATGAGCTCATTTGCGACAAGAAAGCTCCTGGCGAGACAAACATAAGTGTCAAAAGGAAATAACGGAATGTGATTGTTGGTTCGGTAGGATCATCCTCAAGACTGACAATCCGACGAACTTGCCAAGGAATATCCTTCAGGAGGGGGTCATCGTCACCAAACTTCCCTCCTGGTGTTGCTTTTTCGATATCAAGAGGTGAAGTCTCAACAATAGGAGCTGAGTCTTTGACAGTTGTCTCGGGACTAATTTTCTCAGTTGAAATTCCAATTTCCTCGATTGACTTGCTGATTCCGTCGGTACCAATAACACTTGATGCTATCCCTTCACTTTGATGATCGGCAGCGGGTGTGGGGATAGTGCTACCATTCTGCTGGCGAGAAAAGAGTCGGCTTCTCAAAGATGAAAGGACCATTTCTTCAAAAATGAATCTTTGAAATTCGGAAGAATACCGAGAAATGGAGATACAAGAATGCCAATGTCATGGCGAAAGCTACACTGGTATATACCTAACAGAAGTCTTCATACCGCCACTAAGCGTCTCGATGTGAAAAAAATTCGAGCCATCGGTATTGCATCATTTTCTTTCCTTATCACATATACACCAGATTAAATTACAAAACGATTATCATTTCGATTTGTGGAACCAACCTTTCCTTTGAGCATTTATTATTCGTGGATTTTGTTGGTGAACAGCCATGAAAATCGGGACAAGGAGGGACCAAGCGAGAAAGTAGGTAAGGTTATTTTTTCATCTCACGATTCAAACTTTTGGTGTTGAGATTGGCCACCGTGGGTAGATTCAAATTTGAAAGATTTAATTCGTTAGATTCTTCATAAGGTGATCAAAAAGGCGTACTATTTTTTAAGCTTAATTGATTATTTGCGGATATGTATGTAAACGGAAAAGAGCTTCCAACGTGTTCCTAGTATCTTTGAGATGACGTGCTTTTTGTGACTCCACAAGTATGAAAAACTTCGATGCGATGGTTTTTTGTCTAAAAGATCAAGAAGATGTCAATTCGTACCAATCCAAACCGATAAAATCAATGGAAAGACAAGAGGGGAATTCTTGATGGCATACGTAAGTAATAGATTGGAATCTCCCCGGGGTTTGAGAGATTTTGAAGTTTGAGGAAACTGGATGACTTGCACAGGCATATCTAGCAGGTGACTGTAGATCCAGGGGTAGGATAAACAGTTTGTATTTGTATCCAGGAATGATAGCGCGATTCCATAGGGGAGTCTAATAGTAGCTGGGCTAGGAACTACTCGACACTCAAGAGGAGGTAGACTCAGGTAGTAGATCAATTCAACACATGTATCAGGGTACGCTACGGAGTACTCACATTCGCATCCGGAGATGTTAGGATAACGCTTGTGAGAAAGTCTAAAGTAACATACTCCGTATAATGGTTCGGAAGTCGCCAGGACAGAATGACTAGACGGTAAAGGAGGTTTATGCCCAACATATTATATCTTACAACTTGTACTCGATTCCGAAAGGTGCAATGTTAAGGAAACATTCGATCAATTTTGTTAACTTTCTATTTTGTTAGAATCCAATAATTTACTCTAATAACCTAATAGTTATCTGATTTACTTTGATGCATATTCGTACCTAACTCAATATCCTTCACTACTAGTTTTAAGAAAATCCTTAAGTCGATTTCCTATAAGATATATAATGTTTAAGTGTTTACAGAAGAGTATTTAACTAGAAGAATATTAGAAATTTCTATTACTAAATGTCGTTTATTGTTTAAAAATAAAGTTTATAAAATTTAAAAATCTAAAAAACAAAAATATTAATATTATAATAATAATTATTCAATTAATTTGCTTTTTAAAACCTTAATTTCTAATTAATACAATAGAAAAGTTTATTTTTAATATATATTAATATTTTTTATAATAATTTATTAAATTAAGATTTCATTTTATAGAAATTTAAATTTATAAATTATATAAAAATTAATATTGTAAGAGAAACGTGCGAGATACATGTGTCCCGATAGTACACTAGGAGAAAACAATTATTAAATAAAAATCTAATAATAATATATAAAAAACCAACAAAAGGTTTACTAACAAATGGTTTGGGGGATAAGTTAAATAAACAAAATACAAATTCAAAATCAATTAGTTGTTTAATTGTAAATGTAGGCTTACAATAAACCTATATCTACTCAACTTACAATCACGTGACTGTAAACTAAGCTATTCTAAGTACATTGAAATCATGTGCTTTCCCACAATATTTTGTTATAATAATTTTTTTAATTTAGTTCAAAAAATAAATTATTGAAATAAAACTATCAATATTCTTAATTTAGCTTTTAAAATAAATTATTAAAATAAAAATAAAAAATATTCTTATAATAATAATTAAATTAAAATTTATTTATAATAAATGTTATTATTTTGTTATAATAAAATATTTAATATAACATTAAAAATAAACTTTTTAAATAAGAATGTTACTATTTTTATAAGAATTATAAAATTAAATTTAAATTTACAATTAATAGAAATAAATTATATTTGTAATAAATAATATTGTTTTATTATAATAAAATATTTAATATAATTCTAAAGATGAATTATTAAAACAAAACTATTGATACTTTTATAAAATTAAATAAATCAAAATTTGTTTTTTCAGAATTGAAATTTATAATTAATATAAAAATAAAAATTTTATTTACAATAAATAATAATATTTTATAATAATAAAGTTTCATTTATAGTTTTAAAATTAAATTATCAAAAGGGAATTATAATATTATAAAAGAAATTAATATATTAAATTTTCTCTTTTAAAAATAAATGTTTATTTATATTAAATAAAAAAGATTTATTACAATATTGTTTATAGTAGTATTTTCAAATTAAACTATTAGAATAAAAGCTTTTCATATTTTTATAACAATTATTAAAATAATAATTAAACTAAATTTAAAGTTAATATAAAAAATAAAAACTTATTTATAATAAATAATAAGAATTTGTTAAAATAAATTTTTAATAGATTTTTTTTATAAATAAAGTACTAAAATAAAAGTTTCAACATTTTTAAATAATTATAAAAATAACAATTAAATTAAAAATATCTTATAATATTATATTTATAATAAATATTAAAAATTTCTTATAAAAGAGTTTTTATTATTCTTTCAAAAACAAACTATTAAAACAAAAGTCTTAATATTATATTTTATATATTAAATGGAATAAGCAATGAATCAATGTAGTATATTAAAGGTTAAAACTTTTTATTACTTTTTTAAAAAAGAAATTTAAAGATTATTTATGATGCAAAACTTATAATAGCAAAATATTAGGGTTTTATTATGTATATATATACAATTTACTATACAAAGTTTTTTTAAAAGTATTATTAGTTTATTAAAATGAGTGTAATGTATAATCCTTTTTTAGTATATTTCATTAATTCAAAATTAAAACACTAATAAACTTTTGTAGATTTATAATAGAGCTTTTCTTTTTTGGATTTTTTACTTTAAAAAGTTTTATAATTATTGTTTGCTTTTTAAGAATACAGTATAGCAAGATAAACAATATGTTGTTAATGTAATTCTACTTAGTATTAACGCAACTAAAGTTTTTTTAAAATAATAATAAGGATGTATTTTGTTTTTATAATTTTTAGAATTTTATTATTTATTTTAGTTTTATATTTTTATATTAAACAATTATTATTATTTTTAATTAATTTTTTATTATAAGTTTTAAATCAAAATTAAAGATTGTAGTATACTTTAATATGGAAATAGTTTTGTTAATATATTTGGTATGTTTTTGTTATTCGAAATTGATTGTGTATATATTGTTAATAATGTTTTAAAATGATAAATTAGTTTAAAATTAAATATGTAATTTAGTGGTAAGGTTTAAAGTGATATATAACAAATATTGTTATAAATGGAAACTTTGTGAAGAAGTGTTAGCTTTTTTTGTAATAATTATAAATTGCTTTTTTTATTTAAAAGATATATATTTAGTGATTAAAAATAGATTTGCTGAGGAGTAAAAAGTGAATAAGAAATTGATATATTATTAAACTGATTATAAGAATGTAATAAAGGTTTTTGTTAGAAGTAATAAAAAGCAGGGTTTTATTTATAAGTTTAAGAATATTTGCGAAATGGTAATAGTGTTAAATTGCTATATAATTGATTTTAATATAATATTTTATATTTTTTTAAATTTGTTTTATATTTATATATATGTTTTTGTTTTATTGTTTAATGTAGAATTAACTAATTAATATGTTATTTAAATTAAATTTAATTTTTTAAATAAGGTTGTAAAGTATTTAGTAAATTTATTAAATAAAAATGAAAATAGTATTAGTGTAGAATTAATAGTATTTGTAATAAAATCTATTAAAAAATTAATTAAAAAGGCTTTTATTATTAGATTAATAAAAGTATTGAAAGTAGTAGCGAAAATGGTATATAATAGTGTTATAAGTATTAAATCTATATTGAAAAGTATAAAGAGAATAGTAGTAATAAATAATAACAATGAAAAGGATATTTAGTAGGGAGGCTATACAGAGCTATAGATATAAGTTTAGTTTATTATTATTAAAATTATATAGGTTTAAAAAAATTCTTTTATTGTTGGTAATAATAATAATAATGGATTAAATTTTTTTGAATTAAACGGTAATAAGTTTGATAATAATAATAAGTTACTTTTTTTTGATATAGGTTAGGAAACTTTTTTGTTGTTATTGTTTTAATTGTTTAAAATTTTTATTTTAGTATAGTTTAAAATTGCTATTACTTTTTTATTACAATTAAATATTAAATATTAGAATTTTCAATAAAAGTTTAATATTTAAAAGTTTTTTAATTAATATTACAAATCTAGTTTTAACAAAAATTTGTTAGATATTGATAGCGAAATAGATTTAATAATTGATACTGTAATTGTTAAGAGGTATTATGCAAAAAAAGTTTTTTGAAGTTTAGTATAAGTATTATTTTTATTAATTAATTAAAAAAGTTTTTGTTTTTTTAGTTTATTATTGTAATAATAGTATATCTTTGTTTTTATATTTTTGTAAAAGTTGTTTTGTGTTGATTAAATTTTTAATATTTTTTTAAATATTATTTAATAAATTATATTTTTTTTATTAAATTAAATATTAAAAATTATATTTTTTTTTTTTATAAGTTAATATTTTTTTAATTTTGTATTTTGTATTTTTTTCTATTTTTTTAAATAATAATAAATCTTTAATATTGTTTTACTAGTACTAGAGTTTAAGTAATAAAATATGAAAAACATTGTATATTTTATATGTAGGTAGTAGTAATAATTTATATATTTGTTTATTGTTTTTAATATTTATGATAATAAAGAGATTTATAAATTTATTTGAAAATTTCTTTTTTAGTTGTAGTTATTTAATATTTTTTATGTTTAATATTACTTTATTGTTAACGTTGAAATATTGGAGTAAATTCTTATTATAGTTTTTGTTTTATTTTACTATAACATTTTTTTAAAATTTTTTTAATTTTTTATACTTTTTTTAAAGTATTTCAATTTACTTTTTTATAATTAATACTTTCCTTTTTATATTAATGTTTTTATTAATATAGTTAAATATAAATTGAAAGCTGTATATAATTATAAAAAATGTTTTATTAATTGTATTATACTATATAATATTATAAGTAAATTTTGTTAAGGGTAACAATAAAACTTAATTATTTTATTTTTAATTAGTATAATAATTTATATAATAAATTAAATTCTAGTTTTGTTATTTTGTTTGTTTGTTAATTTATAGGTGAAACATTATTAATAATTTTCTTTTTATTTATAAGTAAAATAAAAAACTACTTTAGAAATTTATTATAAATTATAATTTTTTATTAAATATAATATTTTTTAATATTTTAAAGTTTTTAAATATATATGTAATTATAATATTAATTAACTTTGGGGTAATAATAGTTTTGTTTATTAGTATATATTAAGTTAATTTTGTAAACCTATTTATTATTATTAAAATATTATTATATATATATTTGCTTACTTTTAAAAATAAAAGATTTATAATAAAATCTATAATTATCTTTTTCTATAGCTTTATTAGTAAAAACAATATTTATACTTTGTTGTATAACTAATATTTTTTTATTATAATTTATTAATAAATTGTATAAAACTTTATATACCTTTTAATATTTTTATTTATATTAAATTAATAATATTTGAATTTAATAATTTCAATTATTTTTTTAATATTTTAATAATTCGTTATTAAATTGTTATAATAAGTTTTTAGAATTTTTATTTATATAAATATATTTTGTAATACAAAGGCTTTGTTTTTAAAAATAATTAAATTGTTAATATTGATTTTTTATAATGCGATGTTTTTAATAAATTGTAATTGAAACTTCTAATACTTTTAACTTTTTATAAAATCATTATTTTTTTAAAAATATAATAAAGTATTTCTTATTAATTTTAATATTAATTTAAATATTGTTTTGTTTTTTACTATTATTTTGGTTATTTAATATAGTATTAATTATTTGTAATTAATAATTATTAATTCAATTTTAGGTTTATATAATAGTAAGTTATATCTTTTTTTATAAAATTGGTTTATAGTATATTGGAAGGGTTTAGTTTTTGTATAAAATACATAAAATATGGTTATTATTATAATAATGTTTTTCAATTTATTTTGAAGTATGAGTAATATTTTAAAAAACTTTATTAATTTTTTTTGTAATCTAAATAATACAAAAGGTTATTTATTAAATTCAACTTTTTTAATTTGTATATAATATTGAAATTATAAATTATTAATATTTTAATTTATTTTGCTTATTTTTTATTTAATTTGTTTTTAATTATAAAATATTATAAATTATTATAATTAATTTTAATAAAAATAGTATGTTATATATTTGTAATATAGTATTATTATTATACAAAAACGATATATATTGTAAGAAGCTTTTAATTATATATAAAATATTACTATTTAGTAAGGGTTAATTTGTAAAAGTAAAAAGCTATTAGATATTAGTAATTGATTATTATTTTTTTAATATTAAAAAATAGTTAAAAAAGAATACAATTTAAAGTAAATCTTAAAGCATTTGTTTTTATTAGGATATATAATAATAGTTAAAAATATTGAAATATATTTATTATTGTAAATACTTTTTTTAATATTTCGAAAAGTTTTTATATATTTTGATTTTATACAAATTTTAGGATAGTTTTTTCTTTTTTAAAGTTTTTTATTAAAGTAGTTATATTAATAGTTATTTTTAAGTATATAATGATAAACTAATAATAAAAGTTAACAAAACTTAAAAAGATTTGTATATCTTTAAAAAAGTTTGAAACTAGTTAATCTATTATTATTTAAATACAATTAAATTTTATTAATATATTTTTGTTAAGTATTATAAATTCTAAAAACTTTATTTAATTAATACTAAATATATATTTTTTAAATTTAATATAAAGCTTATATATAATTAACTATTCAAAAATCTAATAAATATTTTATATATACAATTCTTTATTTTTTGAATATATAAAAATATTATTAAAATATACTATATATATATTATTAGTTAAACCAATAAAAGCTTAATTAATATAAATTTGAAAGGTAATTAATATATTAATTAAATTAAAAAGTATAATTAGATATTCAAATTATTTATATTGTATGTGGAACATTGTTTTTCATTTATTACCTTTTTTTATTTGAATTTAATAATAAATATTTTTTAAATTCAATTTAGTAAAAACTATGTTTGTATATAATTGATTAAAAAACTTTTTAATAAGGAGTAGGGGTATTCTATTTTTTTTAATAATACAATTCAAACTTTAATAATTAATATATAATTAATGCCTTTTATCTTTTTTAAGTATAAATATGATAAATATATTAATAAAATTAATAAATTATTAAATCTATTCCTTTTTTTAATATTTGTTAAAATATTTTTTTAATATAATTAACTTTTTTTTAGAAAGTATATATACAAAACTTTAAAAAAATATAATATTAAATTTAAAGTTAATACAATATTTTATTAAATAATAATTAAGTAACAAATTATTATCTTTTTTAAAAAAAGTTTATTTTAAATTTTTATATTTTTATAGTATTTTTGGTTTTTGGAAAATGAATACCCAATAATTTTTGTTAAAATTATAAATAATAAATTAAAAAGTAGAAAATATAGTACAAATTTAAACTTTTATTTATATTTTTTATTTTATAACTTTTATTAAAATTATCTTTAATTTTTTTAATTTGGGGCAAAATCGTAATATTATTAACTTTTAATTAATATCAAAATTAATTATTTTTAACTAAAATAATTTTAGAATAGCATTTATATATAACAGTTTTAATATAGTTATTATAAATAAATGAAAATAAATCTTTTTTTCTTTTTTTATATCTATTGTTTTTATTATAAATTAGTAGTTGTTGTAAAAATGTATAATAGCGTTAATAGTTATAATAAAAAGTATTCCTTTTTTGTTAATAAGTTTTCAATTTTATTTTATATATTTGTTTTGTTATATAATATTTGTTTTTATATTAAAATTGATAAAGTATTATAAAAATATTGATTATTTGTTAATTTTAAAATTGGCAATTATAATAAAAATAGTTTTTTCTTTTTAGTTTAAATTTAGTATTATAAAAATATTTAAAATAAATACTAAATTTGTTCTTTTTCTAAATATTTTGCTTTCACCTCAACGTTAGTATACTTATAAAATTAATAGATTTTACTATAATATTTATATTTAAAAAAGTTTAAATAAACAATAGCAAAATAGCTTTTCTTTAAATAATTATAACAAATTATATTACGAAAATATTCTATTAAAAATCTTTTTTTTTTTTAAAGTTTATTTAGTTAAAAGAATATAAATTTGTTTTGTTTTTAAAATTAAATAAACATTAGTTTCTTACTAGTATTTGCTATTATATTTTAATAATAAAATTTAGGGTTTTTATTAAGGTATTAAAAATTGTAAAAAGGATTTTTTTGTTTTGTTTAAAAAGCTTTATACTTTTTATTATTGTTTCAATTACAATACATTTTATTTACATTTTCTAAATAATAGATTTATCGGATAAATTTGTTTCAGATAATTAATTATTAAAAAGATTTAAAGATATATTTAATTATTATTAACAATAAATTGATTAAAAGCCGCTTTTTTTTAATATTATTTAATTTCATTTTAATATTTTTCTCTAAATTATTCAAATAAAATACAAAATCATTAATACTTTATTTAAGTTTTTACTTTATATATATAATTTGTTAAATAATTAATCATTAATAGTTATTTTTATTTATAATAGTATTATATATATAATTTTTAAAACTATCCCAAATTAAATCATTTTTTGTTTAATCGCTTTTATAATAATATTAAATTACTAAAAAAAATCTTTTAAAATATTAAATAATATAATTAATCTTTTATTTATTAAAAAAAAAAAAATATTTATTATTATTGCAAAATATAACTTTTACTTAAAAAAAGAAGTTTTTAGTTTTGGTAATACTAATACTTTTATAACGAAATAACTTTTGCAACTTTAAAAGTTTATTTTAAAAAAGTATAAAACAATAAAACTCTGTTAAAGCTATAATAACAATAAAAATAAAAATAGTTTAAATTTCATTATATATAAAATAAACAATAATAATCTCAAAGATTTTACAAATTTCTTTTTCTCTAGATTTTTTTATAACCTTCATTTCAATTTAAATAACTTTAAACTATATTTATAAAAAAAACTTTACTACAAAATTAAATTAATACTTAAAAAGCAATATATAATCACTAATATTATAAATATTTTTTTAATATCCTTTTTCAAAAAAGTTTTCAAATTTTTATTAAAAAATACATTTAAATAAAATACTTTATATAAAGATTTTAATTTTTAGTCTTGGAATACAACATATATTAATCATTTTGTAAACAAAAAATTATAAAAAAATAATAATAATAATTAATTAACAAATTACTTTTAATAAAAATAAAAAAAGTTATTAAATAAAATAAATAATAAATCAATATAATACATTAAAAGCTAAAACTTTTTATTATTTTTTTAAAAAAAAAATTTAGAAATTATTTATAATGTAAAACTTATAATAACAAAATACTAGGGTTTTATTATATATATATATATAATCTACTATATAAAGTTTTCTTAAAAATGTTGTTAGTTTATTAAAATGAGTATAATATATAACCTCTTTTTAATATGTTTTATTAATCCAAAACCAAAACGCCAGTAAACCTCCGTAGACTCGTAATATTATATTAAAAGATTCAAAATAATAATTTATTAATTCACAATAATATTAAAATGAAATTTTGTTATAATATAGTTTTCGTTAGAATATAAAAAATAAACTATTAAAGAAAAGCTTTTATATTTTTATAATTATTATATTGAAATGTCTGTTTTTAAATAAAGTTTATAAATAATATAAAATGAATTTCTTTATAATAAATAGTAAAATTTTGCTATAATATAATTTTTATTAAAATATTAATAATAAAGTATTAAAGAAAAAATTTGATATTATTAAAAAAATATTATATTATATCTCTTTTCATTAATGAAATAATAAATTTTTTTAATATTAAATAATAAAGTTTGTTATACTAAAGCTTTTAATATTATTTTAAAAATAAAATATTAAAAAAAAACTTTTTTTTTAATAATTTTTTAATAATAAAATATTTTTATTCAAAAAGTTATATAGAAAAAATTTCAAATTAATTTTATAATTTCAAATTAAAATCTCTTAAAATAAAATATATAGTTTAATATTAATAATAATATATTAAATAAAAAAACATATTATTTTTATATTAATTTTTAATATTAATCTCGTTTTCAATTAATATAATTTAACAAAGCGTTTTAAATTATATATATATATATATATATATACATATATAATAAAGAATTTAAAAAAATATTATCTAAACATTTTTTTTTTATTTTAAATAAAATATTTTTTAATTTTTTCTTTTTTTTTAATTAATAACACTTAGTATTATCTTCTAAACCTTGATTAAATATTCGAATCTTTAAAGTAAAAAACTATTCATTTAAAGGCATTGGTTAAAGAACAATTTTCGATTTTAATTATATTGAAAGTATGTACAGATTCAAAGTTCAGACTTTCCAACTCGTGATCTCTTCACGCCGGAAGAGTATTATTTGGTAGAGTTCCAAATCCACTTGGCAAGATATAAGTTCCATTGGCGACATCTTTGGCAATCGTAGCATTTGGCGTGGTATAAGTTTTGATATCGAACCCTAAAGCACTGCCCACTGATTGATCAATCAATCCACTAACAATGTTCCCAAACAACACACTCCCTGCAGCATTCAAATGTGTGAAATCCGTTGATTTTAAGTTATATGTCGCGGCATTAGTCGCCCCGATAGCATTGACATAGTCTGTAGACGCGCGATTAAGGTCTATATAAAAGGAGCCGATGGATTTGGCAACGGCTATTGTAGCATTTGCTTGGACAGCGAGATCTTCCTTGACAACTCCTGAAGTACTAAAGCTTCGACGAGTAAGGGGAGTAACGAGTATCTAGATGCTTGGGTTAGAGCAGGTTATTAATCATCGACCTTGCTGTAAGAGCCTGCTTCTGTTTTCCTCGTCGCCAATTCGATCCATTCCCGCATTTGAAGAAAGACACGAAGAATATATCTTAATGGCACCCAATTGATCCAACAAACAAATCTGAATAAAAAAACATTGACTTACAGGAGTTCCACCAGCCTTCACTACATCTTCTGCCATATTCTTCAGATTTGTCGAATACTGCTCAACTGAGATATTTGCCGATGCCTTTTGATCATTGTGTCCGAACTAATTCATTTGTCAATTCAAACTCACTCTTCGTCCTTTCAATCGTTCTTCCCCTACCGTCCGTCATCACTTACTTGAATTGTAACGAAAGTCGTATAGTCCGACTTATACTTAGCTACAGATGCTAGCACCCTCGCCCAATCACCTAACGCAAATCCAAACGTTAGAAGTTAAGATACGATAAACATGACTACTCCAGGTAAACCTACCACCCTTGACAAAGCTCACAGTTGTCGCCCCATTATGTCCATAATTGATACCTCCGGCTCCATTGTGAAGAGTAGCTATGAAACCATTTCCCCAGCCACCGCCTGTCAAACCGGTATTTTGAACGGCTGTTGTGGAATCACCGGCAAGGAGGAATGCTGCTGGGCTTGCACCGTAGATGGGGGATGCCAAAAGTGTGAAAGCTAGACCAGATAAAAAAAGTTTGAAGTTTTGAACCATTTTGGGAGGTCTTCGGAGTAAGAGAGTGAAGTTAAAAAAAAGTTAATTACTCAAACTGATTGATGCTTAGATTTTCTACCTCGAAACAAAGAGTTTGAACACATACTACTCCGTAGCTGGAGGTATTAAAAATGTGCTAATTTAGACCGGAAACCTAAATATATTAAATTTAATTAACTTAACTTTTTTTTTAGTTCCATTTGAATAAGTTTCATCACATCTTCAGATGAACTTTATTAGATTTAAAGATCTAGGAACGTCTTCGGTGAACTTTCAACCGACATGTAAATTACCTAGTACGCATCAAATTGCCATCAATAGATTCAACACACAGTGTCACACACCCTGAGAGCTTTTTTTACCCCTCGAATCCTCGGTAGACTCTCGAGTCTCAATTTACATTTACCCCGCATTGCCAGATACCTAGGTATGTAATAACCCCCCCACCTCTAATATAGTAATATGATCGAACCATATTTCTTCATGAAAAGTTAAAACGTAATCCGCTTGTCGATTGAAAATTTCACTGAAGAACTCTAAATCTACGAAATATGCTAGTAATGCTACACAAGACAAGAGTCATGACCCTTGGGACCGTAGTTGACTCGCTCCCAACAACTGTTAACAAGATATGCTTATTGGTTGATCACAAAGTCCTTCTAGACTTGGGGTGTCAGAACGGACTATCCAATAATATATCTCTTTCAATAATACTCATCCTATCCTCTGCTTCCTCCTAACCCAAACTTCTCTCTCTTCATTCTCAGATCCATGAATGGGCCGTAATTGAACTTCCCACACTTTCAGTCTATAACTCCCTCGGTCTCCTTTCCCGTGAATCAAATCGAAGGACCAGTCATGTTTTGGACATTGTAGTCCCACACTCAACCGGATTCCAAAATCCTCGATATCAAATGGTGTGCCCCGTGAAAGAGGATACGATGAATGGGGACAACTCTACCATTTGTTTAGCAGTAATCTACAATATAATTCCGAAACCATATCCTCAATTTCCTAATCCATCCTCAACAAAGGAATGACTAGACTTACATGGTCGACGGCGTGAAATTTGCCCTGGTATTGAAATACTATAACCTGCTCCTTGAGTCCAGCTGCGACGGCATCGTCAAGATCAATTTCAGCGGCTTCGGTACTATTGGCAAGAGGTACGTGAAAGACTTTGCAACCCGGTGCGAAGGAACCCTTGCATGGTAGACGAGCGGACAGAACGGTATCCCCGGAAGCGGTAATATTTGGAAAGGAAGTCGTGGACCCGGCAAGAAACCAAGCATCACCGGTGTGAGAAGTGCCGACGAAAGCGTTAAAGTATGACATATCTATAATCATTGGTCATAAAACTTTGTAAGACTCCGTAATGTTATAGTCCTGTGGCCTTTACTCTCAGGTAGAGGTTCGAGTAGGGTGCTGCTATCTTCCAGCTTTTACTTAAAAATTTGCTATCTAACTCGATATCTGACCTTGTTTCCCAGAACCCAAGGCTCTCACACTGCCTAAGATTCAATACCTAGTGGCACAGAAACTCTGCTTCCCTACTTGGGGTTCAAATGTCGTAATAATTGAAAAGATCGTTCCTGTGGATATTCTTATCATGCCCTATCAACCGTGTATATTGATTTGTGTACGATTTCAATCAATTGGAGTGCCGATCAGATCCGATTAAGTTTCTCGGCAATGTGAACAGTAGCGCTGGTGCGCGCACGTGCTG
>NGKI01000002.1:56311-84709 GCA_002162615.1 Myriosclerotinia duriaeana
TTAAATTTTGGGCTTGAATTACGCCTGATTTAACCTTTATTCAAGGGGGGGGATAGTAAGGATACTTTTGACCCTGTTCATTTAGCTCTTTTGCGGCAATCGCTTTACTTTTGAAAGATTAAGTAGTTTTAGATCTTATCGAGATTGATAAGTAGGGGAAACTAGTAGTTGGCTTTTTTCAAAGAGTATTTTCACTCTCTTCATTTAATAGTAAAATACAGATATATATTTAGACAATCGCCGGACGTTAAACCTTCTTTCTCCTAACATCAATTAGACAATCGCCGCTTCTAGGTAATAAACGAGCCAAACGGACGTTGAACCTTCTTTCTCTTGACATCAATTAGCCAAGTTGGGAAATTTTTATGCTCATCCGTATCCAGTACGTTTCGAAATGTCGTTAGTCATTTTTTACGGACCGTTCCGGTAGTGAATTTGACATCTTTGACAGGCCTAGATTCCCCGGACGTACTACATTTGGATATATGTCTCACACTTCCTTATTCTCCAATTCTTCAAGAGTTCTAATTAATCAAAGGTTTATTTGACATGACGCGGCTTCTTCTAGTTTTTCCAGTTTGCTAAGTAGCAAATTGATTGTTCATTTCTCTAATTTGATATGCATAACACAACGACACATCGTATTTGATAACCGAAAATTGACCTTTGATCACTCAAGTAAAGGAGATCTGTACTTCCTTACTACCCTACGGCCTTAGTCATAAGCAGTGAGAAGTCCGTCTCCTCCTTTTACGTGGGCAAAGTGATACCATAATTCTTCAAATCCAGGGATAACCACACAGGGTTTGGCTCGCTTGGGATGTTGTGTTCACCGGTATTAGTCCGATGTTTATTTGGGATGGTTCAACTACCTGCAGGATGATACCGGATGAAACCCTGTTTTGGTAAATTTGCAGTCCAACAAACTTTCATATTGCTTCGGCGTTTGTGAGAGCAAATGCCAGACTGAAACGTTTATGTATAGTCACATGGTAGCAGCATTCTAATAAGGATTGGATCTGCTACAGCGAGTATTCTCACCAGGGCGAGTTTTCAAAAAGCAATCCCCAGATCTAAGTTGCCCAACTCCAACTTCTGGTCTCACTTTGAGATCAGTGCCTGCATCCACATGGGTACCTGAACGCTCGGCGGGTCTGTATTCCATGTACTGTCTCCTGAGAGATGTCTATGCATCAATCTTATTGGGTTATAGAAGTAGTTCGCAGATTTGCATTTCAATTTCAATATTAGGCTTTGTTCGAGGATAAGGAAAGATAACGAGAGAAGGCTTAGTTTGGGATTCTGCGATCTTTAAAGAATAATTATATAAAATTAATATAATTGTAGAAGTATTTAGAACATATATTAGTTTACTCCTAGCTAATTACGAATATCTATATTATCTATTAATTTATACTGTATTAAATGTTATACTTTGTTATATTTCCGATTAACTTTAATTTTAAATAAAATCAATCTAAATATATATTGATATATCTATTTACTAGCTATAACCTTATATATTTACTATACTAAGAACTTTAAGTTCTTACTTAATGAAGGTATTATATGTATAAGAGCAGAGTACTATATCAAATCTTGCTTAATTGAGTAAGACCCTTGGCGTTCCACTATCCTTTCAACCACTCCTAGTACAGGGGCCGAGGGCATCCATCTATTAAGATATGACCATCTTTACTTTATCCCCATACAATTAATATTGACGTATATACCCGCAAGAAGTCAGGAAACTAACTCTCGAGGATCATACTACCAGTGCGGATAGCGCACAGGTATATACAAATGAAAAGCGATGTATCTTTGCCTGTCCTTGACGTCCCTTTGATCTCGTTATTTTCCTTATAAACTGCTAGGCTGATCACCATACTCAATTCTCATGATTGCCTTAATCACTGATTAAACTTCCTTCCTACATGTGAAGTTGTCGAAATGGTGAAAGAAGCCCCGGAGAAAGAAGATGAAATTCTTATAATCACCTTGATCTTTTTCATAATCGCATGTGTGGCGGTTGGATTACGATGTTATGTTCGAATCAGATTGCTGAGGGCATTTGGTGCTGATGATGTACTTGCTGTTTGTTCTTTGGTGAGTTCTGATTCTCAGAGTTCTAGACTTGACGTATAAGCTGACATCTCTTAGCTTCTCTTGACCGTTGGAGTAGTTTTTACCATGTTAGGTATTAACTCGGGGTTTGGACAACATGTCAGCGGTATGACACTGGAGCATCTCATACGCGGTTTGAAAGTATGCTACTACTTATGGGATACCTATTTAACATCTGTTCTGACATCTCATCCAGTACTGGTGCTTCTCAGAAATCATTTACCCACCTATGATATTTGTTATCAAATCATCCATCGCCCTGTACCTCATCCGCATTGCCGTTAAACCAATTCATAAATACACGATTTACATTTCCATGGCACTATTTCTAGTATACACCGTGGCCTTCTTCATGTTCTTATTACTTCAATGCAGGCCAATATCATTCTATTGGAGGCGATTTGGAGGGGCAACCGACGGACATTGTCAAAACGGCGCTACAATAGCAGCCGTGGCGTATGGTCATGGAGCATTGAGTGTTTTGACGGATATTACATTAGGAATAATTCCTGCGTTTATTGTGGCGGATCTTCAAATTACGACAAGGACGAAGACTGCGGTCGCAATGACTTTAGCATTGGGTTCCATGTAAGTGAACCTATTCATTTATTTACTCGCTATAATTTGGCCCAAAAGATGATACTGACGGAGTGATTAGTGCAAGCGTATGTACCCTCACAAGGATCACTTATATCAAAGATCTCATGACAGGCACTGATTACCTTTACTCTATATCGTATGTTACCTCTACGTCTTCAACTCATCCATAGATGCATATATTAACCCTCACGTCAGCAATGTTATTACACTCAGCATCGTTGAGGTAGCTGTTGGACTTACAGCCTCCTGTTTAGCGACCCTCAAACCCCTCATTCGTTCATTTCTTGACTGGTCCGAAAAGTCATTCGAATCATCTGGAGCCCTTCACAACCGTATGATGGATGGTATCTCAGGCCGAAGACGAACTCGATTAGATGACACAGAACTACACTTGAGACCGGATCTCAAGATCGTTGGATTCACGACGACGGTAATATCGAGTGGCGGACGGGAATCACCTCCGCCTCGACTTCCGAGTATCAGTCAAACTATTGATGTGAAAAGCGAATCGTGGTAGTCCCCATGGGAGTCTGGATTCTCATAGGCATTTGGGAAGTGGAAATAGAATTAAGGAAGCTGCAGGACCGGCTTGCTACACAAAGTAAAGGTTAATGGACGCGCACGATACCACCTTGTTATTTAATGTTTTTAATCTGATGCAATTACAAGTCTAACATTGACGCCAGTTTAGTGAGCGATTTCGTGTGTTAGAGTAGGTTAACAATCTTCAAAAGCGTTTAACCATCAATAAAGCATTGATTGTGTACGCGTGTGTTATAGGAATAGTAAATTGATGGAAATATTCATAGAACGAAGCTTGACATACAAACATCATGGTATTTCTTTCCATCTACTGTCCTGACCATTCCATAACATCCCCATCATTCTCCAACCCCCTATTCAATAATTTGCCACCATTTCCCATTCCCTCCTAGTTCGAACTAAAATTACTCAATCATTCAATGTATCCATATTTCCCCCTATCGTTTGCTTACTGCCGCACACTACGTAAGTGCCAAGTTCAAACACAAATGTGCCTTGGTATAAGCCAATGTAGCTTCAACCCCCTTCCCTCTCATCATGTATATCTCACCTATTAAGTACCCCACAAAATATTAATGACCGCAGCTTCTTCCATGCAAGTCAGAAGAACGACCTTGGGGTTTCACTTCGCCTATAGGGGTTGAAAATTCGCTAGCTTTCAAGAAAATTCTGAAGTCATAGTCATATTGGGCATTAATATCAGTGGATTGTTCCCGGTTAAACGTTAAAAGAACCATTGTTGTAGTTTCTTTGGACGCGGAACATTGAATACCAAGCACATTTAGCAGCCTGGGCATCAAAATGGTGTAAATGAACAGGACACCCTTGATGCATCCACAATATCACCGGCAGTTATCGTTTCATGATCACCCCTAGGTTATCATTCAATTCAATCCTCGGTCATACTAAGACTACATTCCATTTCACTAAATAAGACATCCGAATCCACCCAAGTTCCACCAGCTTCCCACTAGCTGCCCTCAAAACTCCACGATTCCACTCCAACTTCTTCACCCACGCACAACTCATATCATTCCCCTCGGCGTTCTCGCCGCTCTCATCTCTCTCAAGACCTCGGCGATTTTCCTGCTCAAGGCAGGAACTAGCATAAAAAAAACACCAACGCTGCACAAACAAAACTAATCAATACAATCATCGGATCACTAGCATCCCTCAACTTCTCATCGCTATCTGCATCTCCAGCTCCCGTCCCACCAAATCCAGCTGCCGAAGTCGTACCAACGAGCCGGCTTGTTGTTATCACCGAGAATGTTTTCACGATTGAACGAGTATTCTGGTTTGATGAACGAGTGATAGTGGTTGAAACAACTGAACTTGTAGTCATAGGCAAACTAGCTGGTGATGGAGAAATTGTCGTAGTCGAAAGAGCCGTGGTCATGCTGGGCGAAGTTATCGGATTTGATATGGACGTGGCAGAAGTCTTCCCTCCTACTGTCAAAAGATCTCCTACCCTTTCACAGATACCACCAAACATATCTACTGATGATGCCAATCCTGCAAAAGCACTGACACTGTGTGCATATTGTGAGCAAGTCTCAACAGCATTATCAAAAGACTTTGGCACCCAGGATGTGGCACTTGCATAACATAAGCATGAAGCTTGCTGCGCAGGACCGAAAGTCATGAAACCTGGAATAAGGCCGACGCAGAGCTGTATTAGTGAAAGAGCAGTATAGCAAGCCGGGTCGGCACTGACAATAATTGTCGGGGCAAGAGATTTAGAAGTGATACCAGCGGAAGTAGTCGCAGGCCCAGATCCAGAAGTGATAGCAGCGGAAGTAGTCGTAGGCCCAGATCCAGAAGTGATAGCAGCGGAAGTAGTCGCAGGCCCAGATCCAGATGTCTTAGTGTTTCCAATATTTCCACAAAACCCCTCCAGATTCACGAACGCAGGATAAGCGTCCGGCACAGCCGTACTTGCAAAATTGGCACAAGTCTGCACTGCTTTATCGAAGACTGTCGGAATCCAAGTGGATGACGAATAACATAGACAATGAGCTTGTGCCGAGGGAAGAAGGGAGGTAAAACCGGGACTCATGGATTCGCAAGCAAAAAGTGTAGAGCTCACCAAGGCACACCCGGGATTTTGTTGGAGGACTGCTGCTGCTGCTGCGGTTGTGGTGAGTTCATTGCGAGGTCGCATGCAGTTGACTCGGGGAAGATTAAGAAGTAGGGAGGGAAATAGGGGTAGCTTGAGCTTCATCGAGTAAATGATCTGTGGTCGGAGGTCGATTATTCGATGGGATACAATTTAGTGCGCTATTAGAAGGCCTGATAGCAAAATGAAGATTTCGAAAACGCTGGATATCCGATCGTTCTTCGAAACGCATGAAGCAATTGATGTGAATAATTACTAGATGATTAATTTCACGGCGTTGAGGTGTATGTCCGAGAGCAATTGATTGATGCTCGATGATGTGAAACGAATTGAGTTGTCCAAAAGAGAGAATTGAATAATTGGGTGCAGAGACATACTTCTAGGGATAGAAGTAGGAAAACTCTTAGACACTTCGGCTCTTTCCTTGTAGGGAATAGAACTATTGTTGGAGGTTGTTTTTGGAAGAAGTCGCGAATTAGTAGTCTCTATTTCGCCCTTCCAACTTGGAAGCTCTTTCTATTTGGCATATCAATTACCTTTACCGCAAACTTAATGCGACCATGATGTAAAACTAGGAGGAAATATGTTAGGGGTTGGAGCTATGAGGGGGTAGTAGAACAATATTCATATTTATATGATCTCATGATATTCCTAGCATTCCATATTCATAGCAGTCATCTCCCCCTCGTTCCACACCCTCCAAGAAGAAAATAAATATGTACACACACAATACCTGTCCCATAATCCCAGCCCAGGCCAACCTTGGGACTTTCCAAGTCCACCAGCTTAATGCGACGCCGAGTCAATGCCATATAATTGAACTTACTCCTAGAATTAGAGACCCTTGCCTACTAGAATAGGATGCTCATCTATCAGTCCTACCCCAAACTTATTTCCCAAATAAGTTATCCCCTGGGCGTACCCATGTTCGACCATCCTCATCACTCAGTCCTATAGAATTTCCTGTACAACAAATGTAAAAACAGATTAACATTCAACCTCATCGCACCCTCAAACATATCCATATACTGATGATTTGCGAACTGTGCAGCCAGTAGCGAGTCCATAGGAACTTGAGCCATAGCACCAGTAATGACAATGCTACCTTTGCTACCCTCAATGGAGAAGACACCGACTTGATCACATGAAATTGTAAGATTGATCTTATCCCATTCGCGTTCGGGATATCCTTTCCAAGCGACCAATACGCCCTTGTCTGACAATGTTCTAGCCGAGTATTTGAAAGAGCCGAATTTGTATGTGCGACCTGTGCGCTCGAGTTCCTTTTCATGGTTGTATTGTTTGGAGAAAGGCATGAGGAAACGTTTTTTCCTATGGAGTTAGATAATTAGCATTGCATCAATTACGTGGAGTGAGAAACCATACCCTTTCTTCTGCAGAGTCATCATAGCTTGCTCGATATAATTATCGTAACTCTTTCTCTGAGACTCGAGCCAATCGGCCTTTTCGCCCAAATTACCTAATGTCATCTTAACCCCTTCCAGCTCTCTCTGTCGCTGAACACGACGTCTGCTCTTGGTGCGAATGTCAACGGCGATGGCATTGAGGATATCCTGGTAGAAGTTCTGCCGTGAGATTCTGCCAAGTTGTTCGAGCTTCATGATATTTTCCAGAGCCGTTCGCTTGAGTTCCCAGTATGACATAGATTTAATATCAGTTAACGTATTGACATCAGAGTATGCGCCACGAGTCTTGCTATCGGCTGAAAATTCCTCTCGGAGTAAATCCTGCCATTTTTGGTCGTCTTCAGGTGATATCGGGCGTACCAGAATTTCCATGAGATTCGGACCGGATTGTACTCTGATGATGTACAGAATGCAGCGCTTAGTCTCCATGAACAGTGCTTTTACTTCAGCTTCGGGGTCATCCATGTCGTGGAGTTTGGGGGTCAAAGTCATTTGAATTTCGGAAGAGGATACACCTAACATCTCAGACTCGTTGTTCTTGGCACTACCAAGTTCTTGAATTATTTCTCGAAGCACATCATCGCGGTTTGGACAAATTTGTGGCAATTCGTCGCAAATCAGATTGTGAATCGCGAAAATATCGGCCATCTTGATGTATAGAGTAGGCTTCGTACGCGCATAAAGATCATTGAACTCGTCAATATCGAATGTACTTTCCGCATCTGGCACCGAAATTATATTGGAGAAAATGTCGGTGATTCGCGCAATGGCATCAGTGACATAGGCGTTCAGTGGCTGCAAAAACATGTTCTCGCCACCAAACAATCGTCCAGATGAGATTTGGCCCAAGACTTTGGCAACTTCACCTAGATTGCGCTTTTGCAACGGGGTAAGTTGTCTTTCTACTACACCCATAGACTCGGGAGTTGTCAAGGCTGGATACAGGTAGAACTTGAAAAGCCAATTACCAACAAGCTGTAAAAGATTTAGTTGAGGTTCTCGAGGAAACTGCTGGCAAAGTCCTTCAAATATTTGCTGGCAAATGAAGCGAACGCCATAAGGCATTCTATGCAAGAGACTTTCCAGAGCAAGCATGAAAAGATCGGAGATTTCTCTCAAGTCTCGTAAATGATCGATAAACATATCTCGAGTCTCTGGATCTTTGATTGCCTGGTCTCGAGGAATTTCCAATGCTCTTTGACTTGGCCTACCTGTTCGCAGCTCTTCATTGTTAATAGCCGAGCGATAAATTTGCATTGGATCACTTTCGAGATCAAGTGCGGGATCCTCGATGATGTTTTCCATGATAAGAGGGCCTAATAAATCACGAAGGAACTTTCTATCACGAGGCGAACGAGTGTAGTTGGCGAGAAGCTTTGTCCAAAAGAAATTTCCACGGAGAAAGTCTTGAAGGGAGGCAAAGTGTTCAATCTCTTCTCTAGCAGAACGAGCAATCAACTTGAGTAGATAGTACTCTTCACGACGCTTTTGGGCATATCCGAACAAACCCATCATCAAGGTTTCGATGCGTTTGCAGTCTTTCTCGGCAGTACCCTGTTCTCGGATTCGTTGAAAGAGCCTAGCAAGGTATTGCGGTTGGGTTTGCAAGTTAAAGAAGAGTTGCTGATACAACTCGAGCTTCTTCCTCGAATTTTTGTTGAGCGCTTTCAGGTCGAATTGATTCCCTGACGCCATGGAACTGTTCACAAGAAGATTTCCAGAGTGTCCACCGAAATTTCGCTGATGCTTGACAACTTCGTCCAGTGTAATTTTGTTCTTGACCAAAAGGGCAATCTTGATATCCAACTGATCAATATACTGCTCTGCCATCTCGTTTTGTCGAACTTGCTGTACGACAGTCTTTCGCATGCGCTCGAACTCGATTTCCTCGTTGAAGTCAAAATCGCTATCGTTGAGGAGATGGACGAAATTCTTGACAGTGTTGACAGGAGGGTTCTTGCCAGTCGTCAAGCTCTTGTAAGCCTCTCCTTGTAAACGACCACGGACGAAGCTTTGGATCTTGATGACCTTTTCCATATTCTCCTTGAAGAAGCGCTGTTTCTCGACAAAAGCAGCTCTGACCAAAGAAGCTTTGGCTGCCGATTGTAGGGCAACAATGGCGTCTTCTTCGGACTCCAATTCTCCCAAGACTCCCTCGATGTCGTTACGAAGCAGGACGGCACGAGACAAGGCTTGCAGCTGTATAATTTCTTCTTCATACGCCTGAAGATCATCCAAGATCATTTCAGTTTTCTGTCTCACCATACCAGCTCGTACCATAGACTGAAGATCCGTGATTGCTGAAACTTCTGCGACAAGAGTATCATAATCATCCTCGACTGAGCGTCGAAGAAGCATGCCACGAATCAAGCTTTGGAGTTCTAATATCGAGGATTCCTCTTCATCCAAACCAGTCAAAGTCTCGGTGATATCGCGGCGAACCGCTCCAGCACGAAGGAAGGCTTGAAGATTCGAGATACTTTCAGATTGACTTTTCAATGCTTGTTGCGTTTCGAATACCTGAGTTCTTAGTGTGCCCGCCCTAGTAATCGCCTGTAGCTTTTCCCAAATTGGTGTGCATGCATGCAATGCTTCTTGTTGTTGAGAAATCTGGTTTCTGGTCAGCAAGGCCCTCGCAAACCCTTGAATCGCGGTAATTGAAGGCTCTTCGCGATACAGATCTTCTTGATCTTCTGCAATGTTCTTTCTGAGGAGCATTCCTCTCATTGCAGCCTGCAAGTTCAACACTGGAGTTGACACAGCTATGGTTGAAGTTTCCTTTTCTTGAGCTATCATCTTCTTTCTCACAAGCATGCCCCTCACTGCAGCTTGTAGATTTGACACTGGGCCTGATACAGTGAGGGATGTTATTTCTTCTTCTTGGGCCTTCATCTTCTTCCTCACAAGCATACCCCTCACTGCAGCTTGCAGGTTCAATACGGGGGTTGACACAGCCACAGATTCGGTTTCCTTCTGTTGAGCCACCAACTTCTTTCGAGTAAGAAAGCCACGAATACTGGACTGGAAATCTTTGACAACAAATTCTGACTGCTGCAAGGCGGACCGCATCATGCCTACCTCATGCCGGACATGTTGTCCTGCTTTCTTGGCCCTGAATAGACTTTGAATCTTTTGCACATCCCCTTCACGGCTTTTCCAGAATGTCTCCTGGCTCGATTGTTTCTGTCGTACCAAAAACCCGCGCGCATGACTTTGTAAGTTTACAGCAAATCTTTTCATATTCAAACGATACTCCACGATTTGTCGTGTAAAATCTCCGCGAATCATCGATTGAAGCTCGACAAGCCAGTCTTCAGTATCCCAAAGCCCCTGCATTGTCCTTCCTAGGTGCATTCGCATACAAGCACCGCGTATCTGTGCCTGCAGTTCCACTATTATGGCCTCGTTTTCGCCAAGCTCCCGATCGATTCGTTCGTCCTCGGTTTCGACTGGCTCCGGCTCTGGCTCCGGTTCAGGGACTCCAAAATCCGCTCCCATATTTCCAAAACTCGGCATGCTGACCCCGGCTTTGTCCAACCCTTTTTGCATTTCTTCCAATTCATGATCTTCAAACTCCAGTTGTCCAACAAGATTTCCGATTCGGAAGTCCACAATACCTTTCCTAAACAGTAGCCAACTCAAGGCGTGTATGCAATATATGACTTTGGGAATGTTCTTTTTCTCGTACAGGTCGATGAGTTCGAAACGAAAAAGCTCGGGAAGTTGAACTTCGTCGAGAAATCGGAAGAACTGAGCAATATTGTCCCAATGTCGAGCTTGTAGTTTGGGATTCCTGAATATCCGTATGCGCCGCTCTGGATATAATGCCTCCACTACCTCTGCCAATGTAACACCATCTCTCAAGGTCTGTTCGAGTTGCACCGTTGGGGGAATTTCTCGTTTCAATATGTCCTCAATCCATTCCTTGGCTTCTCCAATATGACAAAGATACTCATAAGCTTGCAGAAATTGTCGCTGCTTGTCCATCCAATTTCGTCCCTCCCAACCATAGCCTCCCGTAGCTTTATTCAATGCACCATTTTTGCCTATCGAAACAGCGCTACGCTGCAGTCTACGTCGTCCATGCAGTCCTGCGACCTCTTGTTCTGGTGATGTAATGGTAAAATCGTCAGGCGTTGCGGATTGCGCAAATTTCGAGAGGGTTCGTAGTTGACTTGTCGATGATCTTTCAAAGCTTTGTAGCTCGGGTCGTGTGAGAGGGGTATGTAGATGTAACGGGCCAAGTTTTGAGAGAGCTCCTCCTCCAACACTGATCGAATCGGATCGACTCAACAACATAGAATTGGGCCGAACTATGGGTGGACGGCGCGTCGGACTGCGCGTCGGACTTGTTTCTGGGCTTATTGGTGATTGATCGGGAGATTCAAACAAAGATAATTTGGATACATCGATACTCTTCCCGCGATTGTGCTGCTTGATCGAACCCTTTTGCACGTCTCCACTTTGTGTTCGAGGCTGTGGCTGGAAATTGTTCCTGATAACATCGATACTTTTTCCGCGATTATGTTGAACTGGGGTTTTGTCTCGTTCTGGTGCAGTTGGGCCTGGAGGTTGGGCGAGTGGTCGCAAAGATTTTCTAACACTCTTATATGCGCTATCTGGACTCGTTTCGATACTCGTCTTCCCATTGCGATTCTCTGAAGAACTATACATTCCGGCAGCTTCACTAAATCCTCTCCTATGACTTCCGTATCCACTTGACGTCGTCGATGATAGTGTACTTGTGCGACTTAATTCATAGACACCAGAAGAATTTGAATATCCACTTGATGCTGTCGATGCGTTTGAAGGTGCCCTCTTGGTTGTATTCAATGGATTACCAGTCGTGGTGGAATCGGATTGTGTTTGTCGTAATAAGTGACGGTACGACATTACGGCAGTGAGACGAAGAGTATTGATCGAGGGCGCATCAAAAGAAAAGGTAGGCGCAAAATATTTTCCGAGTCACCGAACATTCACTATATATGTCTTCAAGTGAATGTGGCATGCGGTATCCCAGATTTCCTTATAGACTGCGCGTAAATTCTTCTATGTGTAGGTAGGATGGGTAGTAGTTAAATATCCTTATGGGTATCCAATGCGATCGATTCTGGCCAGCGAAGTGAAGTCTCTTCCCCCTCCAATGTATATTGCTTACACCCTTCTCAACCAAACCAAAGGCGTCCGGCGCAGTGAAGAGAAGAGAACAAGATGAATTCGACTTCTTTATCCACCTTGTGATATCAAAATGGCCAAGATGGTATGCGGTAAAGCAAATTAATCCCTACTCCGCAAAGCTGTTATAAGAAGAAGTGAAGGTTGAGGAATGTGGAATGTGTAAGTTTTTTCTCAAGCCACCACCAGCATTCAGGATTAGTGGTACCAAAGTAACCTAATGGATGAAATAGTTCGTTCGGTGCCCTTTAATTTTATTGTTTATTGTTTTTTCGATTATATGTGATGTTGAGTGAAGGTTGGGTATTGGGTATTGGGTATTGGGTATATGTGGTATCGTTATCGATTGATAGAGGATGAGGAGTGAAGGGATGGATGGATGGATGGTTGGTTGGTTGGTTGGATGGTTGATAGATGATGTAAATGTCTAACTAATTACTAGGTACAGCTGAAGGACGTATGGATGGATATTCGGAGGTTTTAGATTAGGAAGGACGTACTTCGTAAGGTAGGTAGTTTGGGAATAAAGTTTCAATGGTGGATGTGGATGAGCCCTGGAGGGGTGAAGAAGGGAAGAAAGAGGTAAAGTTCCATTTGTTAATTACAAGTTTCAAGTGGGAACTACTAGGCCAGTGGTAGTACGGTAGTAGGTAGGTAATTATTGAAGGAGGTTCTAGGTCCGTAGTAAGTCAGTCTATCACAGTGGATATGGATATTCTTCACCAACCTTACTGGGCACTGAGGCTCTAGGCTGAGCAGCAATAGAATTTAATACTAAAAGAGAAGAGAGAGAGTTTCATTATTAAGATTTGAATCATTTGATGCAGGCACTGGCACTGGCACTGGCACTCACTGACACTGACATTGGCATTGGACTGACGGGATTATATTTGTTTACACTGTCCGGTTGCTCCAGCAAAAAGTATTTGACAACAAGTGACAACACAGAGAATATTAAAAGCAACTTCCCTACCTAAGTACTAGTAGCCCAATTAGCCAATTATATCTCGTATAGCTCATATTAAATCCTAGTAGCCTGTTTGAGCTACTAGTTTGAGCCAGTCAATTTCATCCATTCGCTTAATTCTATCGGATCGGTCTTATCTTTTTCCCGTTTCAACTCCATATCTTCACGTGTTTAGTCCTTATCAACAGATACTAAGGCCATGATTGGTTTAGTCCCATCAAATTATCAGTAAGCGTAACCTATGAACAAGAATTTTTTTTCTCTTCTCTCTTTTCCCTTTCCTCTTTTCTCTTGGGACAAGGAAACTTGAACCCGTCGACTATACATTTGACATTTAATTCAAGAGGTTTTGAATCCTTTTCAATAATTCAAATCTTCTTTTTGTACTTCAAAAGTCGACCATCTCTTTGTTGTCTTCTTCTCTATCCTATTTCTCTTTTCTCTCGAGTTCTTAATCCAATCTGATCTCATTCCCCTCCTTCCATTTTCCCCGCACATCTGCCTACCACATACCTCTTTTCAAGATGTCTCCTCAAGCAAACGGAGAATCCAAGCCATCTGCTTCGGAATTCTTGGCCCCAACTAAGAAGGTTTTGGATGCTTCCAAGGCTCTTGAGGTTCTCAAGGAATATGAATCTCGCGATGGTCTCAGCATTAATGATTTGATCGATTCCAAGAAACATGGAGGTTTAACCTACAATGATTTCTTAATCCTTCCAGGTTACATTGGATTTGCTGCCTCTGAAGTCGTTCTCGATTCCCCAGTCACCAAGCGCATTACCCTCAAGACTCCTTTCGTTTCCTCCCCTATGGACACTGTCACCGAGCATGATATGGCCATTCACATGGCTTTGCAGGGTGGTCTCGGTGTTATTCACCACAACTGCTCTGCCGATGAGCAAGCCGAGATGGTTCAAAAGGTCAAAAGATACGAAAACGGCTTCATTCTTGACCCAGTCGTACTTAGCCCACAGGCAACTGTTGCTGAAGTTAAGGCTTTGAAGGAGAAGTGGGGTTTTGGAGGATACCCAGTCACAGGTTCGTACTCCCTCTCTTTTTGCTTCATTTCTGCACCTTTACATGATTATTAAAACATAATTCAAATAACTTTCGTTCATCCGTATTGACCGCAAGGTCGTGGGGAGACAATTATTCTTTATGACTTTTGGTGTTCAATTTTCACTCTTCGCACACACACACATTTATCATGCAGTCGCTAACATGTCTGCAAAAACAGAAACCGGAAAATTGGGCTCCAAACTCGTCGGTATCGTTACAAACAGAGATATTCAATTCGAAGATGATGATAGCGCCACCGTCTCAAGTGTTATGGTTACAGACTTAGTCACTGCTTCATATGGTACCGAATTGATCGAGGCAAACGCCATCCTCGCAAAGTCTAAGAAGGGAAAGCTTCCAATCGTTGACAAGGATGGAAATCTCGTTTCTATGATCTCTCGATCCGATTTGAACAAGAACATCCATTACCCATTGGCTTCCAAACTTCCAGATTCCAAGCAATTGATCTGCGCTGCTGCTATTGGTACAAGACCCGAAGATAAAATTCGTCTTCAGAAGTTGGTCGATGCTCAATTAGACATTGTCATCCTTGACAGCAGTCAAGGTAACAGCATGTATCAAATTGAGATGGTCAAGTATATCAAAGACAAATACCCTGATCTTGAAGTCATTGGAGGTAATGTCGTTACTCGTGAGCAAGCTGCTTCATTGATTGCTGCTGGTGTTGATGGTTTGAGAATCGGAATGGGTAGTGGAAGTGCTTGTATCACTCAAGAGGTTATGGCTGTTGGTAGACCACAAGCTGCCGCTGTCTATAACGTCAGCTCATTCGCTGCTCGCTTCGGTGTTCCATGTATGGCTGATGGCGGTATCCAAAATGTTGGTCACATTGTCAAGGGTCTTGCTCTTGGTGCTACCACTATCATGATGGGTGGTCTATTGGCTGGTACCACTGAATCCCCAGGTACTTCATTCGTTAGTCGTGAGGGTAAGCTCGTCAAGGCATATCGTGGTATGGGCTCCATCGATGCTATGCAAGACAAGAAGGCTGGTTCTGGTGCCAAGGACAGCCAAAAGAGCAACGCTGGAACTGCCAGATATTTCTCCGAGGGTGATAGTGTTCTCGTCGCTCAAGGTGTATCTGGTGCCGTAGCACATAGAGGGTACGATGTCCACTGACATGATTATTTTCCCATTGCTAACATTTTATAGTTCCGTTACCAAATTCGTTCCATATCTCGCTGCAGGTTTGAAGCACTCTCTCCAGGATTGCGGACAAATGAGTCTTCAAGCTCTCCACGAGGCTGTTGAGAACGGCACTACACGCTTCGAATTGAGAACCGCTAGTGCTCAACTCGAGGGTGGTGTAAACATGGAGAGTTACGAAAAGAAGCTTTACGCATGATCTTTCTAGACGATGGTTCATGAAGAGCATGAGCATTTGATCTGGTCATCTGGGAGGGCATCTGGATGCATGGAGTTTACTTGGCGTTAAAAATATGACCATAATTGTGAGTCATGGGGGTGGAGAAAGAAAAAAATATCGCACGTCACAAATAATATCAGTCCTTCTGTGAAGAGTGATGAAATTTCATAGATAGCTTGGCCGTGATATTACCTCGTGCTGGATTTGTCACTGTTTTGTTTTTTGTTCCCCATGCAGGTTGCCATTGAAATCATGCTTCAAGAACTTCATCTTCGTACGAAATTATCCCTTCACAGCCCCCGCGCTAGTGCAGCATGAAAATTACTTTTGTGGTGTTTGAAATTGCCTCCTCGAGTACCTTGAAAGGTCTTCGACTTGAAGGCTTTCAACATTAATGGGCGCAAGTTGGCAGCTTCAGGGGCTGCACGGTATCGTACGAGAACATCCTCCGGGAGAACGAAAACATACCTTACCACGATTGCTGTAGTATCATTGGGACCAAAGATATGAACCGGCTGGGGCCTGTCGATATAGAATCCATCGCCACACCGACCACCCTCGTAATTCTGATCCGATTCCCTCTTCCCCAACAGCTCACATCCTAGCAGGACTCCACAATTGGGATATAAATTATACTTCCAAGACCAAGACAACGGCTCCTTTATTGCGTGACGGGCATACCAGTATGACGTTGCTGGTTCCTCTGCCATCCATAAAGTAGTGTCGTGTTCTCCATAATCATCGTCGCATGTTGCCTTTAGACCTTCCAAAAGAATGATTGGGAGAAAGGATAGATCTGTTCCATGGAATAGTACCATGCGATCTTTTTCTCTTCCTTCGAACTCTTGAATCTTTTCACTAACGGCTTCGGGTGTTCGAACCACTACAAATTGACTCACGGATGCTGGGAACCCAGGTATTTTTAAACTACTCTTTGCAAGGGCTAGTATGGGGCTGAATTTCGTGGTGATGTGCGATAGTAGGTTTGTACACTCACCCTTCATACCGTGTAGACTCTTGGCCAATTCTCCTTTCGATATCATGGTTTCGAGATTGGGGAAGTGCGCGGCCACGAAATCGGCGGATGATAATGTGATGGCGGTTTCGGGGAATAGTGTTTCGGGAACTATATCGTACGGGTCGGCTGGTCGGCGCGCTATGGCAAAGGCGGAGCTGAGAAGCAGGTTGATGACTTGGGGGTTTGATTCTATGGCGGTGGAAAGGTCTAGGGTGTGTTTGGGGATACCGGACGAGGAAGACGCGGGGTTGGATGTTTGGAGGCTTAGTTTTTCTAGAGCATTGGTTGGTGTTGGCTCATCTTCGTCAACATCCCCTTCTCCCCTATTCGGGTCTTCCAAGTTCGATATTCTGAAATAATAGTCGGTATTTAGTATGGTCAGTAAATGGAGAATGTTATGCAAAACCAAGACTTCTGGTAGGCACTCATCACTTACGCATCTCTCAACAGTAAGTCAATACACTTAACCTTCATCAACCCACTCTTCCCGCCACCCAAACCTTTCTCATCAACTCTTTCGTTCAATTGTTTGGTGGTAGAGCTCCACCATCCTGCGACGGTAGCGATGAGGGTTTCGGGAGTGGGTGTTCCCTGTTTGAGGTATTCAATTTCGTAGAGCGCGTAGATGGCTTGGAGAGTCGGCTTCAAGGAAAGACCATCGAATGCAATTTTCGCGGCGTGGAGCTTGTGCATGATTTTTATCTTTGTGATGGGCGTAGTATCGGAGATTGCGCCAGGTTTGGATTGTGGAGCCATTGTTGATTTTGAAGTGTTTCGAAGTGGAGTGGTAAGAGATTCGGTGGACGTTGTGCTTTTGGGGTTGGAAGTCTCTTGGTAAGGTGGGTTATGGTGAGGTTCCTTTTATGAATGAGAACTTGGGTAGAGGGTTCTGCATAGGGAGTACTGTTTTCTTATACCCAGTCCCCCTTCCCCGCATAGGTAGAAGTAGATATACACCATGTCTCGAGTATAGAATGGATTACATCTATCAACACTGTTCAAGCAGAGCCCACACTTGTCTAAAGGAGAAGCAGAAAGAAGAAACTGGTGGTGTTAACTAGCCATTCAATACCATATGCTCCTCGGTAATATCGATAAATGTATAGTGTATTCTAGAGAACTGACTCAAAGGCTATACTACAATGCATTAGCTCGAACTCTGACTCACCTGAGAGCTCTATACGTTACTTACAAACCCCGAGTCAAGAAAATTTGTAACAGCAAAAGCACAGTTTATGAGACTCGCTCCTTCTCTAGCACCTTCTACTGAATGCAATGAAAGAATTAGTCCTTGGGTTTCCTTTTCGCTATTAGGCAGCGGCATGTCCTTCAATCGCATTATACGAATGTAGCACATCGACTAATCTTATTCTTTCGCCAAGTTTGGACTCGAGAATTGGCTTCACGATACCACAAGGTATGATATCGGTACTGTCTCCTTGTGTTGATTTGCGAGCAGTCGACTGAGCAGAGCAGATTAGGATACTGGCAATGGGCTGGCCTGAATGTTCCATAAATATCTCCTAGCCATACGAGAATGGTTGATCTCGGCTGAAGTGAGCTTTGAAAAGCGCATGTGCATTTGAGATATTGACTGGACATCGTTTGTCTCTTCTCACTCGGCTAGTCTGTCTTTACATCTTTTCATCCCAATAATATGGTATGAGGATTATTGAGTTTCGGAACTCCAGGGTCTTAAAGTTGAAAGCACGGGATAAAAATGATTGATGTCCCCAAAGTTACCCGGTTCTCCACCTGGCACTCTTGTTATTAAACATACTCTGCTCTCAATGTCCCCAGAAGTTTTACTCAGCCAATCCCCAGGCTTAAGGAAGTTTGCACTTCTCATCTGAGAAGCATTAGACAAACCCTTCACATTAATCATCATATCCTCAACTCTCTATTCCAATGCGCTGCAAATACCCAGAGTTTTCCTCTCCATTACTGATCCCCGCATCTTCACAAACCTGATTCTCATTGAGTCAATAATTCAATCTTCACATCCCCCAGGTACAAACGTCACCTGTTCTTCCAGCCCCCGAGCCTACCTCTGGCCTTCCTTTCCTGCCGCCTCAGCAGCTTTTGGGAAACCGGAGGGAGGGGAAGGGTTGGGATCGCTAGGTTAGATTGAGGAATTCTACACCACACTTTCAAACATAGCCTTCCAAAAGTTCCTACGGTTTTATACCCCATTCCAAATCTCATCCAAATTATGGACTTCACGATCCGAATGCAAGCGAATATGAAACGAATCGATCATTTACCATTCCCAAATATCAAACATCCAGTACAAAGAGGGCAAGTTATTCTATCATCCCGATATAGCTATCGCGCACGAGTATTCAACAAACTTACAATCTAAATCTAATATACCATTTGTTCTTTATGCAAAAAGGTATTTAATATTTATATTTGAAGGTTTTTTTTTAGATAGATTTTACTTCTAGTATATTAGAATATAAATTCATCTTTCAAATTCATTTTGTAAATAAAAGCTTAGTTTTCTTATAATAGAATAATATATATATTATATAAAAGAAATATCAAAAGAAAATTTATAATTTTTATATTTAAATATATTATAATAAAAATATTTTTTTAAATTCTTTTTATAAATAAAACTTTTATTTTCTTATAATATAATATTTACTATAATATAGAAAATAAAACATTAAAAGAAAAGTTATATTATTTTTATTTAAAATATTTTATATTATAATTTTTTTTTAATTTTTTTTATAAATAAATATATAATTTTCTTATTATAGAACATTAAAAATAAATATATAATTTTCTTATTATAGAACATTAAAAATAATATTAAAAATATAATATTAAAAGAAAATTTCTATTAAATAAATTTTATTTTAAATATATTATAATATAAATTTCTTAAGATTTCTTTTATATATAAAAGTTAAATTTTCTTACAATAGAATATTTTATATAATATTTAAAATAAAATATTAAAAGAAAACTTATAATATTTATATTTATATTTCTTATTAAAATAATTTCATTTTAAATTCATTTTATAAATTTATTTTATTGATAAAAGTTAAATTTTCTTATAATACAATATTTCAAATAATATAGAAAGTGTAATATTAAAAGAAAAGTTATATTATTTTTATATTATTGTTTAATAAAATATTTTTTAACTATATTTTAATATAAATTTCTTAAGATTTCTTTTATATATAAAAGTTAAATTTTCTTAAAATAGAATAATATATATAATATTCAAATAGAAGTGTTAAAAGAAAACTTTTAATACTTGCATATAAATCTTTTATTTTAAAATATATATTAATATAAAATTATTTTTTAAAATTATTTTATTAATAAAAGTTAAATTTTCTTATAATATAATATTTAATATAATATAGAAAATAAATCATTGAAAGAAAAGTTATTTTATTTTTATATTATTTTTTAATAAAAACATTCTTTTTTAAATATATTTTAATATAATATTTCTAAATTTCTATTATAAATAAAAGTTAAATTTTCTCAAAATAAAATATTAAAAATATTGTTAAGAATATAATATTAAAAGAAATTATATTATTTTTATATTATTCTCTTATTAAAATATTTATAAATTTAATATACGTTTATTTTTTATTCTTTTTTAAATTCTTTTATAAATAGAAGTAAAGATTTCTTATAATAAAATATCGAATATAATATTAAAAACAAAAAGTTAAAACAAAATCTTATAATATTTTAATATAAATATTTTTTCAATAAAAAATTTATTTTGAATATATTATTAAATAAATATAGTTTAAAAATTTACTTTAATAATAAAAATTAACTTTTCTTTGAACAGAATATTATATATATTATAAAAAACAAAATATGAAAAGAAAATTTATATTATTCTTTTATAAATTATTTATTAAAAAGTTTATTTTGTATATATTATAATATTAGTTTTATTATAGAAATAAAAGTTAGTTTTTTTAATAATTAAATATTTAAAAAAAAAACCTATATGATTTTTATATAAAAATTTTATAAAATAAATTATATTTTAAACATAACTTTTCTTTTCAAATTAATTTTATAAATAAATATATCTATAATAAATAACTTTATATAATATTAAATATAAAATATTAAAAGAAAATTCTATTATTTTCTATTAATATTTTTTGGATAATTCTTTTATACAAAGTTTTATAATAAAATATTTAATTAAATATGAAAATCAAAATATTAAAAGAATCTTATATATAATAATTAATTTAAAAACAAATATGTCAAGATAATTGAAGCTGGTGAACTTGCTAGTATCTTTTAAAGCCAAGAAAGCCAAACTGTGAGATGTATAAAATCAATGGAGGAGTCTACAATCTACCGAAGGAGAACTTTAGTGATATCTCCAGCTGTATGAGCAAGCGGGGATTTTCCTTTGAAGCCGGGACGTAGCATTCGGGAACCCAGGGTCCTAGGTTACTATCCATCCCGCTATGATTCTTGCGAATTGACGGTAGCTTTTTCTGGCTAGATGATAACTCTTATCAGCCAATCTCACGAATCGGATTATGGTAAGGGATATTCAGGCTCTGATGATGATTGACCTAGGGGCAGTATGAATCCTTGACAGAGCAAAACTTCTCAAATGCATCTCTCATCTTGTATTTGACTCGTTCTCCCCACTCAAGACTCAAGACTTAAGACTCAAGACTCAGGGTTTAGAAACGATAGTCTGTTCGGAAGCCATGCGGATGGTGTTGAATTGGATGATACAAATTTAGTAGATCCAGACTTTCCAGATCCCTCCTAGAAGTATTTCAAATCAACCATCGCCGATGCAATCGCGTTACTTAATCATGACCATCAAAACACCATTTTCTATACCTGCGACGAGGGCCAAGAGTAGGGTTTCGATCCAGATACTTCGGTTTCTTGACCATATTTCGGAAGTTTTGACACTGGGGGACTCGAGACTATTGAGATAAACCGATGCTCTTCGCTGCCGATATGATCATGTCACTTCAATAAAGAGATGGTAATTAATAAAAAGGAAAATCTCGCATTGATCTATAATAACACAAACAATATCCTACATACAATTTGCCCTTTCTAGCCCCCAACTCCCATCACCCAAACCCCCCGAAAACAAATCCCTGCGCGCACACCCCCTACTTCCTCAACTGCGCCAAGATAGCCTCTCCAACGCCCTCCGCACTAGCTGGATTCTGACCCGTAATAATCTTCCCATCAACCACAACATTGGCCTCATAATTCTCCTTGGACTTTTGAAACTTGCCATTGCTAGCCTGGTTCAAAGCGGTCTCCAACTCAAAAGGCATGACATCATCGACACCATAGCTTGACTCCTCGGCATTGGAGAAACCCGTGACGGCGACATTTTCGAGGAGGAATTTGCCAGAGGGAAGTTTGACGTAGGCGAGGGCGGCGGGACCGTGGCAGACGGCTGCGATGATGCGGTTCTTGGCGTGGAATTCGGAGATGATGCGGTGGGAGGTTGCGTTGTGGGCGAGATCGAACATTGCTATTCCTTGTCAGTAAATTGTCTTTCATGACTATTGTCTTATCCCAGAGAAGGATGAGGTATCAAAAGAGGAAAGAAAGAAGGTGAAAACATACGACCATGACCACCAACAAAGAAGATAGCATTATATTCCTCAGCTTTTCCCACAAAGTCCGCAATCGGCTTGGTGTTTTTCCAGAGGGATTCTCGAGTCTTCAAGAATTTGACAGAGACGTCATCTTTAGCAGCATCGATAGATGCGGGGTCTAAAGGAGAGGCACCACCGGCGACAGAAGCGACGGTGATTTGAGCGTGAGGGGCGAGGATCTCATATGGATGAGCGAATTCGGGCTAAGGGGAGGATGATGTTAGTTATGCTTTTGAAGAGATGGAGAATTGGAAGGGAGAGTGAAGGTGAGACTAACGAGATACCATCCAGTAGGCTTTCCAGAAGTACCCATTTGATCATGGGAAGTGAGGACGAAGAGGACTTTTGGTTGTTGAGTTGTTGAAGACATTTTTAATGTGTATGTGTGATGGATTGAGGTATCAAAGTTGATATTGGTATTGAGATTGAAGAGTGGGATTTTGATTTGATTGTTGATTGTTGTTTTGATGTAAAGATCAAGAGATGATTGTAGTGAAGATGTTGTTGTTGTTGAGGATGAGGATGAGAACTTTCCCATCACCAAGATATTCACTCCTCTTTATACAACTTCCCATCCCCAACTCTTGCAACATCATTTACTTCTTCACACACACACACACACACACACACACACACAGTTGGTTGTAAATGACGTTGCCATGCCCATTTTCGTTTTCGGCGATAAAAATGATAAAGAGAAAAAAAGAAACCCCCCAACCACACTACAACATCACGCACCCAGCAAAACCAACAAGTTAGTACAGTTGCATCTTGATGGTCTCGGAATTAATCTAACAGATTCCCATCCCAAAGGCAACAGTAACCTTGGAAATCAATGAAGAATCAAGAACCGCTGAAACATTATCCTCAAAAAAGTGCTTACCAATCCCAGCAGCCACTTACCAAAACAGTACGCACGCGAACGAACTTGAGCCATAACCGCCGATGCGCGTAAATTCCCTTCAATCAAATCGACTCCTCAACTCCGAGAACATCAGGCTAAGTGTTGACTTCGGACCTAGTCAACCCGCACCAATGATACCAGCATGAATGATGAAATCTCCAGATGATTTATCAGATCGATGTAATCAATAAAATTCCTACCCAATTTCAACCTCATCCCTAAAACCCGAAATGCAAGCGGATGGGTTACTTGCGATGGCGATAGGTTGGACCGCGGGTTGGAGATGTTGCCCTTGCACATGTAAAGTCCGAATAATTGGATGTTAAATGACGTTGAGAAGCCATGCTTACAAATTAGACTGGAATGAACGAGAATGGGGAGACCTGCATTGATAGATTGATAAGTGTAGTGGTATGATATTGTTAATGGTTAATAGTTATAGATACTAGGTATCCTTTACAATATGACATACATATCCGTACATATCCGTACATATCTCGCTTTCCTTCTTTCAGTATCATGCCCTCGTCTTCCGCACGCTTGCGCTTATTATTATGTACATATGTACTATACCCCTTTAGAGTCTTTGCAAATTAAGTATCGATCGATTTAATAAGTAATATGACCAAAGTCTATGAATCGTGAAGCTGGGGAATCTTGTGATATCTAGGCCCTAGGGATACCTAGGTATGGATGGGAAATTGGGAATGGACTCCCCGCAATCAAAGGGGGGTTGGTTTAGCCTGGAGATATACTTCACATCACCTATATGCCATATATGATATGGATGCCGTCGTTATAAGATCTCATTACCCGACAAATGAAACTATCCAAACATAAAGCCCTGCACATATGACTATCTTCATTACGATGCAGGAGAGAGGTGTAGTGGAAAAGTTATGTATTCAGTAACAAGTAATCCACCTAAAAGCAAAGTATAACTAACTATCATTATCGCAAACCCTGAGCTCCTGAGTCCTGACTCCTGAATGACAATTCATGTATCCATCTCATCGGAAAATGAATAATATGAGAACGAGATGTTGAATGAGTAAACGAGTAAGTAGGGGGTCCAGATGTAACCTTATTAACTGTACCGATAGGACGGTACTTCATTTCTCTGCATTCCATCATTCGTTTCCAGCATTCCAATAATCCATTTGAAAGAGATGGTACATTGGTATTGTATCGCCATACGTATTTACCATTCCAGTACGTCGCACTACTTCCTCTCCCCATTGATCTTCTCATTCGTCGTCTCCTTAGCCTCCGCCTTCCTAGCCGACAAAAATCCACTCAACCAGTGAAAAGCCTCACTCGAAACAATCAAGCCGGTACTAACAACCGCCTTTCCATAACCAACAATTCCCTGATCCTCCGTCTTCTTAATCTCGCTACTATACTTTCCAAATACATATTCTTTCCCCTCACTACCCTTTGTTATCGGATAAAATACAAAGTATTTCCCATCCTTGTAGAGTTCACCAGTAGGTTTCTTGACGGCGGGGAATTTGGATTCGATGGTTGAGAGGGTGGAATCACCTAGTTCGTCGGCTTTGGCTACGTAGGGAGAGACGTATTGGTAGGGTTTTTGAAGGTAGGGGATAATTGGTTTGCCAAATTTCTCATAGGAGGTTGTGGTTAAGGTAATGGATTTTTGGCCGTATGGATTGGATTTGAAGGTGGAGATTGAATCGTGGATGAGAGGGTAGGATGTGAGGTGCTATATTTGAAAATTGTTAGATCCCTTCTATGAGTCTATTGATGCCATGGAATAACTCACGCTGAGGAAGGCAGATGAGGGAGCCTCGCCGTTTACTTGAGGTGCCATTCCGTTGGACTTTTGAGATGAATGTGGCATAGATAAGATGTAACTATTGATAAGTACAATGTCAGCTACATTTGTAAATCAAAGGCAATCTTCCAGAGCTCCTTGGAGATAAAGATCTTTATGATCTATTTGACCGTTCCTTGCATAAGAAGACAATGGTGAGCAAGAGTATACATACTATTTGCTTTTGTCTCAGATAATTCAATGCAGTTCCTGAGTAGATCTTTGAGTGTGAGAACCGTTGTTCAGAAAATCCCAAGTAAGTTTTGATCAATTAAAGGATTAAAGGTGTGTGGTTGTATGTGATATCTGAGGTTATTAAGGTGACGAGAGAGAGAGAGGGAAGAGGGAAAAGGGAGAGCAAGAACTATGGGTAGAGTTTTAATGCGCCACGCAAGCAAGTATGAAATTTCCAAGAGGGACAATAGGTCCTAGTAGTAGGTACGGAGAATGAGATAGATCATAGATAGGTATGTGAATTTGCATGTGTTAGACTAATAAACGCATTCCCATTCCCTTGATTGCAAACGGGCCCCGGGGGATGGGATCAACAAATCAGATTCATCAGGAATTGGGGGGAATTGACATATGAATTGACATATGAATTGACATATGATGATGTGGTATTTTTTTTTTCTTTCTTTGTTCGTTTGCGTATGTATGTACTGAGTATGTATGGATGGATGATAGATGGATGGGATGGTAAAGAGGATGGATCAAGTGCTGTCAAGTGGATTGATTGATCCTACTAGTACTAGGTGATGGATGCCAAGAAGCATGTGAAAGTACCAGGAATGTTAGTAAAGGAATACCTAGTACTTTCAACTATTACAGTATATACGATATATATACCTTATATATATACATACCATACTACTCTCTAATTTATAAAAGGAGTATCACTCATGAGTTATGATATAATAATAATTCCAAACCTCCATAATATGAAAGAAAAAAGGAAGAAGTAACGACATCCTTATGACCTTATCTTCCGCTAATAAGTTTATCTCTCCAATCTGATATGTACTAGGTAGTAGGTATCAACCGTATCATATATCTAGCATGTATCATGTACTTCGTACTGTATACTGCAAACAGTAAAAACCAAAAGTCATACCATAACCATACCTGCCTAATCATATACATTGCTACTGATACATACAACTGTCACATATACCTCACATACCGGTACTACCTACTACCTACTACCTACTACCTACTACCTACTACCTGGAAACCTCATACCCTCACACACACATCATATGTAACATCACCTCACTTCCTCACTTCTTTGTCCTGATTCCTCAACCTGACAACCTCATAGCCGAGCTTCCGGAAGCAGTACCGGTATCCATCCGTCTTACTCCGTAGTCCGTACACTTGATAGAAATTCCACTTGATCCCCCTATAAGGTTACATACACTATGACATTGATACCACATCACCAGCCACACCTGATGATAAACTTTTGACATGTGAAGATAGATTAGGTAATAAAGTGTCCAAACCAATTGAAACAATGGCAAACATCCACTCATCTAGATTCTAGATTCTAGATTCAGTCCTAGACATATGCATGCGGGTATGACCAACCAGTACATATCCGCAGTACTACCTAGTACCTAAGTAGTACCTACCGAGGAGTGCTCCTATAATAATATGAATGGTAATTGTTTATTCCATTCATTTTACCATGCAAGGTTCTATCAAGCTAGTCCGATTCCATATCATGCCGGACGGTGTAGGGTTCTACTTAGCTTTGAAAGAAATCATGTATGATATATCACCTGGGCAGACTTTAATTCATCTCATACTGAGATAAAAGATCCCAAAGGGTCAAAAGAAAAATGTAAAGGCTCAGGTAGGTTGACTCTTCAAGCGCTTGTTTCGAGTAATATAATACTAGTATCGCTGCTCTGCCCCAACTAGCCAGATTAAAATCCAAACCTCTCATTCCAAACCCACCCACCGCCTTGCATCTCCTATAAAATAGATAAAATCCCGCTGTACCGGTACTCGCAAAACCGTTCACCCAATATCCACCCACCCTGTTCATCCCAACTTCAACCCCCCCTCGGGCCTCACCACAATCTACATAATAGCATGTCTTTCCCTCTTTACCTTCTTTCGTGATTCCACATGCGTTGGCATAGCCCTCTTCCTCTGCAACTTATCACTCGCAGGTAAACTTGGCTCAGCCTCCATATCGATATCAGACCCCGTCTCCACAACCGTATCGCCATCCCAATCGTATTGCGTTTCTTGTGATGGGGAGAGGGGGGATTGTGGTGGAGTATTCGTAGCCATCTGGTACTCTATATCCTCCATCAGGTAATTTGTGTTTAATGAACCTCGAGACGGATCCATCTGTTCCGTTTGAGTAAATGGAGCGCGAGGACCTGGTGCTTGATACCTCGCAGCCTGAACTCTCCGTTTCGCATGTGCCAAGGTCGGCTCTCCGGCCTGGCATCTTAGTCCTTGGCTTGTGTAGTTGAGGTAATCTTGGGATCGAGTTTCCATTTCATTGGATAGAGAGCGGGGAACCTCCAATCGATTACTAGCAGCCCGAGTCGCAGAAACCACATGTTCAAACAGCCTCATCTTATATTTTTCCTCCTCCCTCACGGTGCTGCTATCAACCCTCCGCGGCCACCATTTATCCTCAACTACAAATTAATCAGCAACAAGCTCAGCAAGCCAAGAGACTGTCTCAAGACTCTCTACATACACAAATAAAACCAGGTCAAATCTTCTACCATCCAAGCCTTGTAGTAAGATACATGAGCACCACAGTATCTGTCGAATAGTTCATTCATCTCATTCAAAACACGATTGACTTGTTCGTCGGTGTAGCCATATGGTGAGCTTGTTGCTTTGGCAAGTATTTTGTCGTAGATGCTTTCGTACGGTTGGTTGTTTTCCATCTTTAAATTGCGTTGAAGAAGTGATTGATTCCTGGGCAGGTTGTATGCTAAAATTGGAGTTGGTTGGAGTTGGTTGGAGTTGAAGTCAATTTCAACGACAAGTCAAAGTTCCGTAGTTGTAAAAGATCAGAAACTCACTCCACTAGAAATACCTAGTAATTAATTCAAGGTGAATTTCTTGCAAAAGTATAAGAAATGAGGGTTATCACTACTCAATAACAATCATTAGATGCTCTTAATGAAATCAAAATGAAGCAAAGCTCATACACTGAAATTTATTCTTTGCATTAACCACCGAACCTATCCTTCCTTCCTTCCTTCCTTCCATCCATCATTCCACCATGCGTTCCCACAACCAAAAGCTAGAAACTAGGCATGATATGTCATCTTTAGACTTTTCACCCAGAATATCCATCTCGTGCATCCAAATATAAACCTTACTAGACAACTTATCTTGCACTTTTACTCGCCATTGATCGAGAAGAAACACCCAGCAATACCATTCTCATTGTTCTCATCAATGCTAAGTATACTGCCCCCCGTATCACATATCAAATCTCATGTTTCCTTCCTTCCCTTATTTCTCTTTTCTCCATTGCTTCACTCTCATCCACTCACCCACCTCTCCCTCAACACTCCATTCATCTCTCAACTCCCCATCCTATC
>NGKI01000002.1:92133-120274 GCA_002162615.1 Myriosclerotinia duriaeana
GGGGATGTTAAATGATTGTTTCGGAGCCAGAAATTTGGAAAAGACGAGCTGTGATGAGAAATACTTATGATACTATGATTTTTCTTGAATTACGAATGAATTTTTTATATTATTAGCTTCCCAAGCTCGCTTCTATTTTTCTTTCTTCCTCCCTTCTTCCTTCTTGTCGCTGGGATAAACATATAATCGAACCGCAGAACCACCTGCAGAGCACTAGCACTAGTCCATGCGCTAGTAGCTCGACGCAAATTAGGTACCTAGGTACTTGAAAGTATATAGCTAGTAGCTTTCAACCCTTTGAACCTACTCCTACTCCATATATCTAAATCTAATCTTCTATACTTAAACAACAACAGATACTTACAGGCCTAATGTACTCTCCAGCTTTTAGATAAATCCAGCCGACCATCGCAGGTGGTTACTTGAAGTAGTTGAATTGTTGATAAAATTTCCGAAATAGATGAAAAGTAGGAATTGCATGGAATAATTATTGTTAAAGTGAAGTTATAACCCTGTAGTGTGTAGTGCAGGGAGAGTTTTTTTTTTTAGTAGAGACATTCACTGTATGATATAATTCATTATATTAGTAAAGAAAATGGTATAGAGATGGAGTGTAAAAAGGGGGATAGGGATAGAGATGGATATGAGGAATGGGGAAGGAGAAAGTGAAAGTACTGTGGTGTGGAAGCAATACTGTCAAAAAGAAGGGAAGGGATAAGATGTGGATAGAATTTCCTTTTCTTTCTGATATAAAGGAATAAAAAACAGATGAGAGAAGTTAGGGGAAGTGACAGGGGGAGAATGGGGGTTAAAAATATAAATGGAACGATGGGAGAGAAGATGAGAGAACAGTAAAATGAATAAGATATAATAGGAGATAGTAAAGGAAGAACAAAAAAATCATCACAATGGATATATCAAATGATCTGTTTTAACTCGTCTAATTATTCAATCATACAATTCTTATGTTACATATACCAACTCCGATTTATTTTTCCTTTTTCCCTTGATCTCCATGATTCATTCCAACATTTTTGACAAATAGAAGCAATCGGGGTTAGGTCTTTATCTCACTGAACGCTTTCTCTTTTTATTCGGGTTTGATCTTTTGGGTGGCGGTGTAGGGTCTTCTTCTTCTTCTTCGTCCTCTTCTTCTTCTTCTTCGTCCTCTTCTTCTTCTTCTTCTTCTTTTTCTTCTTTTTCTTCTTCGTCCTCTTCTGCTTCTTCTTCTTCTTCTTCTTCTTCTTCTTCTTCTTCTTCTTCTTCTTCTTCTTCTTCTTCTCCTCCTCCTCCTCCTTCTTCATCACCTTCTTCTTCTCCGCCCTCTTCATCTTCTTCGGCTTGAGATTCCTCAGCCTGAGAACCCCCGTCCTCATTTTCCTTCTGAGCTCTCCTCTTCGTTTCCCTCTCCATCGCATTAGACTCGGCCTCCAGACTCGCCAACTCAGCCCTTGCTCTTACTAACTCCGCATTGTTCGTCGTCACCTCCGTCTCCAACGCCTCATCACTCAGACCCCTCACATACGCAGCTCTCGATTCCTCGGTATTTCCAAATGTTCCCCGTTTCCGAGGAGCTACTAGCAAAGCTGCTGGCGCACCACCTAGTCCACTACCCGGTGGTCCAATCAATAATGGCATGATGCGTCGTGCGCCCCCTCGGCCTCCACCTCGTGGGACATTGGCAGCTGGGAGAACGCCCTGAGGTGGTACGACGACGGCATCTAAGCCCACGAGTCCTAATGTAACGCCTCCTAAACTTCCAATTGAACCGCCGAAATTATTCGCAGGTGCCATGCCAGGGATGTCCGGGGCTGGATTTGCTTCTGCTTGGAGGTGTGCCAAGGCGTTTGCATGACCTATTTATTTCATTGCCAATCAGTCAATTTCCTTCAAGCACACAATACCCATTATCCATTCACAAAATGAATCTAAGATACTACATACCAGTCCTGAACGAACACCTACTCCCCGTCCCCCCATAATAACAATTCGTACACGCCTCCTTAAAACGGCCCTCAACAACCACACAATCGGTAAACGGACCCGTCCCATTTCGACAATTAGCACAAGTGGGGTTCTGTAGCGTTCCTACTTGGGTTGCGAGCCATGCTTCTTCGTTTGCGACGCGGCGGGGACCGATTAGGAGGTTGCGGCGTGGACGCATGGTTGTGTGGCGGAGGATGGGGAGCCTTGAGAGATATTTCATTGCGTCGGTTACTTTTGAGGCGGGTTGGTTGGAGATTACTGTTAGGAGGGGGAATTAGTTTCTTGGTTTTAAAGGTGAGATGGGAGAGAAAAATGGAAGAGAGAAATGGGGAGTGGCAGATTTGTGGTAAGTGGATAGGAGATAGAAAATGAAATACAGATCTGGATGTTGAGGGTTTGAAATTCAAAAGCATGATGTTGAGGTTTTGAAATTCAAAAGCATAACAAAGAGTTAGAATCCCGAATATACTCACGGGTTCCAGCAGGGCTGCCCAATGCTGGCAAAGGAGGAGGAGCCCCAGCCATGATTATTTCCTTATGTATATTAAATGGATATAAAATGAAACGATGTTCAGAAATAAGTGTTCAGTTTCAACAGTGGATAGATAGATGAAGTAAAAGAAAGATATCTTCTAAACGTGAGAGGCACATATAAATATATAAGCCCCAGATAATAAAGCCTTTGCTTTGTCAAATTGCCTGTCACCGAAAGAGACCATAGGTCCTTCGATCTTCTTTGAGAGAAAAGTTCGAGAATTAGATTGTTCTTTGTTGCAAATTCGCAAATTGACTGTAGGTAATAGGAGGCGGTTGTCTGTAATAAATCAGAATGGATTGCAGTTAATCGTGCGATTTACAAACAGAGGTGAGAAATAGCGTGTGAGAACTACAGCAGTGGGTATTTGAGATAATCAATATCTTTCATGGCTAAAGTAGGCTTATGTGAAGAGATGCAGGCGGCATTCGAAGACGCGTTGTAACAACTCTATATAGAAAAATGAGAGACTCTTATGTAAAAGTACATATGGTGTGGACATTCTTCCAATAATCAAATACAAGTATCACATTCCCAAAACTCTATCTACTATTAACTTTGATTCCAACATCGAGGCATAAAAGAAACCAGCTCACAGCAGAGGAAAGAGACCGTAAACAGAACAGGTCCATAGTCTTAGATCATAATACACAATAGAATGATTTGAAACTCATCAAGGCCAATCTAAATTTATCAAAACGGATATGAAGCTTTATAAAGATTAAACAAAGACCAAACAAGTAAAGCAAACGAAGAGATATCAATTTCCAGCGCAACGCTATGCCCGACCCAACCATTCAATTCTGGGAGATCTAATATCATAAGACAAAAAGAAGAAGAAGAAAAAAAGAAACCGCTATCCAGATGTATGTATGTGTATATTCAATTTATACATGCATACAAATTCAGCCCCCTTCCCTTCCCACCACTTTGTGGGACGATTTCGTGTAGGCATCAACTAAAACATTGGCAAACCTCCTGCTCTATCCTTCCTATCACAATATCCTACATTCGGGACCTTATCATCCCCACCCGTCCAACTAATGACAGTTAATGCTGTAGTGTATACCATGACCACAAAGCCGAATATACAAAGTAAGATGTCTGCTACTTTGCGGAAACGAGTTTTGGCTACACCTCGGTAATGTAGCATTGGCTTTAGAAATGTTAGTTTTTTAACTGGGAAATTAAGGTAGACGTAGAGAAGGCTGATCACTCAATGAGAAAGAAGAACATACCGGATATATGAATACCAATGGAATACAAGCAAAACTTCCCACAATCGAAACAAATTTATCCAAATCATTGGAACCTACATATGCGATGCACGCACACAAAGCGACGACCAAGAAACGGAAAACATTCTTTTGCCATTTGATGTAAGGATTGTATTTCCCACTTTTGGTAAATAGTTCGTTTTCCGTGATTCTGATGGCTGGGAAGATTTGAAGAGGGGTTGACAGAAGAATGGCGCACGAATAGAGGAACTGAACACCATTGACCATCTTATCGTTTTGGGGAAGGTTGAGAAGAACAACCGTTTCTATATGGGATCCAAACGCAGCGTAGGAAAGAGCACCCATTGAGACGAATACTACGCTGATGATGATCATGACTATTCCTAGAACAGGAGGAAACTTCTTCGGATTCTTCATTGATTCTTGAATAGGGATGATTAAGCCGATTCCTTCAAAGGTAAAAATGGCAGTGCCAATGAACAATGTCCAGTCTTGTTGATTGAAATTGACAATGTCAGAGATACCACCTTGTTTCACAATTGTGAAAATGTCGTAGTAGTAGAGATAGACCAAGCCGATAAGAATGAACGCATCCGCTATGAGTGCTGTAAACCCGAGTTTGCTGATGTCGCGCAAAAGAGAGAATGGCAGGAAAATAGCCATCTGTAGCAAGATCAACCATGAGACCTCCCAGTGAACTCTGCAATTAGTCACAGCTGCGATGAAAGCTTGGAGATTCTCTGATGTGAACACAATATATGCAGCCACGAACCCGATCTGACTGACAACGATCGATGCGAGAATGACTGTTCTCATCCATCTCCCATACAGCACACCTCCCATGTCACCAAATGACGCCTCAACCTTTAACCGTGTATTGACAAGCAACACGAAACAATAATAACTCAAAGCTGCAACGAGAAGAAGGATGACATTACTGAAAAGCATTCCGCCGTTGAGGTACGCCTTCGGTAGGAATAGTACACCAGTACCAACGAATGATTTGAGCAGTAATAATGAAGCTTGGAAAGGAGTGGTTGTTCCCTGTGGCGCGCGCTCCTTGCGCTTTCTCTTCCTGCGACCGGGTGTGAGCAGAGCACTACTTTCCATAGGCTCTCTATCCTCATCACTGCCATCTCCGTATTCATCAGAAATCGCATCCGATCCGAAGTATTCGTCAGGCCCGAGTACCTCATCGTCTTCTTCCAATTCCTCACCAGCAAAGTGACCATAGATAGTCAAGAATTCGAGGAAATTATTGGTGAATATCTTTGGCTTCCGTTGCGTAAGTCCTCTACCTTCCTCCATATCCAAACCGTCGGGAGTTGGGCTGCCTGCTGCTCGGCGTAGATAATTTCGTCTGAATCCACCTGGAACCTTGATTGTGCCTATATCAAGGACTTCGTTCTCTGCTTCCGGTCGCGAGATATGAAAGCTTTTACTTCTCTGAGATCGGGTTGCTCTGTGTGCATCCTCGGTCCATCTGTATATAGGTCTAGTAACATCACCACCTTGTAATCGCAGACTTGAAAACTCATCATCATCTAGCCCGGGTGCTACGTTTTCAACTGCTTGCTTCGATGTACTAGCTGGAGAGCTCGCACGGAATGAAGGTGATTGACCGCTTGGACCGAATATTCCATCACCAGCACCATCACCACCTAGCTGCGAAGGTCCCGGCTGTACCAGATGCCTCTTTATAATTTCCGGGTCCTCATAGGCTGTCGGACCAGCCCATCCTTGCCCCCCCTGTATGGATCGTGGCACCGAGCCATAATTACTATGCACTCCTGTACCTTGTATTTGTTTACCGGCGGCGGCTGGTGATAATGGACGGATGGGAGGTGTTCCAAAGGTAGGAGGAGTCTGTCCGATAGAATTCGATAGAGCAGCGGCTAAAGCGCTAATACCTGGACCAGGCGCATAAGATGCTGGGCCACCTGCACCAGCGAGAGGTAGAGGAGAAAGGTTCTCGGATGAGTCTGCCGCAGTGGCTTGATTCGGAGTAGGTATCTGTCGAACTTGTGGCGTGCCTTGATGAGAAGGTACCGGTGAAGCTAATCGAGCTGTTGATTTATCTCTCGAAGATGGACTTCCCGACCGCCCTCTGAATGAACCTGGTGATGGTGAAGAACTCATTGGAACCGGTAAAGGTCGAGAAGCGGAAGGAGACGACATGTTGATATAAGTTGAGGTCGGTGAAGAAGGTGGCAGGTATGTACGGAGTATGGTTTGTTTGAAGAAAAGTAATTCGCTGTGTCTTATCTCATGATAGATACCTAATCGCTGTAATATAATCCTAGTAATACAACCTATGGGGATGGATAGAAATCTTCAACCATTTTCGTTAGCCTCGATATACCGTAGATAACAACAAGAGCCGGTGAGTGAGTGATTCATATGCAATGCAGGATTAATAATTTATACTCACGAGATCTGTTTGAAAGGCTGAAGAACAAATAATAAATGTCTTAAAAAGAAAGAGAGACCTCGGAATGCTTTATGATGTTGTCACCTGCCTGCCTGCCTACGTTGGATCTTACGCTCATACCAAAAAGCTATCAAATTGATACCCGCAGTAATGTCAAACCTCTAACAAATCAAAAGATCAGTAGCGACATCCAAAAATAGAGCTCAGCCAATTGAGATTGGATATTACGTTTTTTATATTATGTCAACTAAAGTCAAAAGTTAATAGCCCCGATTAGTACTAGTTGAGCTCATATAAGGAGTAGGTACTTCGTTAGTTTGGTAATTGAATATAACTTTTTTTTTAGAGCTAGTCTGAATTACCTAGGTAAGCTACTTATAAGTTGAATAGAGCTCTTTTTATAGATTATCTTTTCTTCGAGCCTTTAGCTAATTTACTATACCTATCCATTGAAGTCTAAACAGTTTGAGTTCTAGCTCTTAGACTAGCCGTAATTCTCTAACTGTAAGACATCATTCCATCAATATAATAGTTCGGTACTGCTCCCTCAAGTACTGGTACTAGAATTTATCTCCTAGGGCTAAACGGACCTTATCATTCAATATCTAAAATTGGGAACGGAACATATTTTATATATATTAGCAGATTATTTCAAACTCCAACTAGGTAACACTTCAACATGGTATGTTGAAATGTTGAAAATTGATAAATACAAACAGCCACCCCTCGCAAAGTTATATACCCGTCAGAAAATCCATGAATTGCATCATATGGATCGCCAAACCCATATTCATGACCTGATATCCATCCTGTCCCTTGAAGTGTCAAATTATAGGGTATTCCAAACTCGTAATATCCAGAGCTTTACAAACGACTTCCTCCCTCTCTAATCAATTTCCTCATCCCCTCCCTTACCTCCACCACAATATCACCAGCGTTCAAAGTCTCTCGAACTAATCCAACGCCGCTGCCAGCGTATGTACACAATCTCCCTTTGTTTCCCCACCCCTCATCTCCTTTCTTTACTTCGTCTTCATATAGCTCTCTATTCTGCTCCATACTCATACCATTCGTCTCATCCCACCAACTTCTGTTAACTACTCCTCTGCCGTTGTATTCTTCGGGCCAGCCAGCTGTTCCTCTCAATTTGTCATAGAGTGTTGTTCTCGTAGTTGATACACCACCATCCTCTGCTGCTAAGACTGCATTTTTGTAGCCTGTAGGAATCGCTGCCTCGGAAGAAGCTAGGAATCGTGTACCCATGCATATTCCGCTAGCACCTAACATAAATGAAGCAGCTGCTCCACGTGACTCGACGATTCCACCAGCAGCGATAAGAGGTATATGTGAATATTCGTTTGAGCGTAATGCAGAAGCGCATTCAGGAAGGAGGGAAACGATAGAAGAGGAATGAGCGAGGCCATGACCACCGGCATCAGAACCTTGAATAACGAGAATATCGGGATCACAGGAGTGAGCGGCGGATAGTGCAGAAGCAACGGTGCCGACTTGGATCCAAATCTTGGTGAGATTGCCTGTAAGCTTTCGGATAGAGTCTGTCCACTCTTGCAGGTCTGAGCTGGTATGGGGGGCAAAGAGCCATATTGCTGAAGGTGGCAAGGGAAGGGGGGCGAGAATTGACAAGACATGCTCGAGATCGCAGCCCCAGACTATAAAACCTATTCCTATGGGAAGAGTATCACGATAACTGCCGGGAATAGGGTCGTCTGAGAGAGAATCCTGAATCTCTTTGATTTCGTCCGAAAGTGTAGAAAGACTGAGCGGGTTCTGTTATTAGTTTGGCTGTTTTATAATACTAAAGAATGGCTATCAAATCCAGCGCAGCTTAAGCTGAGGATAGAAGCAGACGAGAGTATGATGTGTTAATATTTATCATGATAAGTCACTGAACAGTATACAGCCTCAACGCTAGTTGAACTTGAATAAAAAATGTTTGTGACTATTACAAGATTTTGTGTGGGATACATCATACAACTCCTCTTTCTCTTGGCACAATTTCATGGACAGTCACCATACTCATCAAATGCCATTTGGGGAAAGCGGCAATTGGCGACGAAGAAATGAGAATAAAGAGATAGAGATCATAACTCACTCGGTGCCAGCAGCAAGAAAACCTAGACCACCAGCTCTACTAACAGCTAGAGCCAATGCAGGCTTTGATATTAAGCGCATAGGAGCAGATGATATAAGCGGGTAAGTTGTCCATGGGTAGTCCTTTCGGAGAGTTTGTTTATGGTTGAAGTGTGACATTATTCGATATAATTAAAGCTTTCCGAAGCCAAAGAACGACGAAATGACTGGTGTTCACTGTAACTTTTGATGCTGGAAGGGAATATAAAAAAGCTGGAGGGACCTGAAGTTGAAAAACAAGGGATCCGGGTATCTAATACATGTACAACACAATAACAAAACAAGGACTATGCTGGAAATATCATCCAAGCTATTGAGTTGTACTTCACAAGAACTATGAAGTGTTCAAAAAGTTACCGTAGTAGGTACAGTATTATATGAATGGGTTATATGGATTGAGGTATAACTTCATAAAGATGAGGCTGAGAGAGGCTGGGGCGAGACCTCGGTCTGCAGCTTCCAAATTGCTGCACTATACCTAATTAGTGTTAGTCCCACTCTAGCCTTGGCATCATCTTTCTTGCCACAAACAATGAGCTTCACCACCTTTATATCTTCACTGACATTACCAATTGATCAGTCTCCGTGCTTGCTACTGGCCTGTCCCTACCTCTCATCCTCCTCGAATAACAAGATTTACTCCAGTCCAAACTTACCGCATTAAGTCTTCAGACGGCATCAATACTTTAACAGTTATTGTGAGTACTGTCCAGTTTGTGGCAAATCCAGCAGAGTCTTGAAAGCAGACACAAAGAGAAAATTGTCAAACAAAAACAATTACTAAATGAATAATGGTTTTTACAGAAAATAGAGCAGACTTGACAAGCATGTCGAACGCACCTGAGAGGTACATAATTCCCTAAAAGAGATTCTGAGTTTCTATGCGCCCCGCGCTCCCCGCGCTTCATTGAAGGGAGGAAGCTGATTTTGCACAACAGATTCGAGTTGTTCATTCTCGGAGATGGCGAGAAGAAATGCACTGAAGAAGCTGACACTCGTAAGTTAAAGATCAATTGCGCATAGCAGTCTTTTCTTCCCAGAGTATTAGGTTAATAGATTGCTATGCAGGTACTCCCAACTCCTCAATCTTTACCTTCAACAAGGAAGACCATAGTCTCGCCAACATGCTTCGAGCTCATTTATTGAAGGATCCGCACGTTATCTTTTCTGGTTATAAGAGTATGCCTACTCCAATCGCACAGCTCCATGAATTTCTTCGAAATCATATACTTACAAGAGGCGTATAGTTCCCCATCCCCTCTTCTCCAAATTCGAACTCCGCGTCCAAACCGATGGTGAAATCACTCCCAAGGAAGCTCTCGTCGCCTGTTGCCGTAATTTGGTATCCGAACTTGAGGTATTCAGCCGCGAGTTCACAAAGGAGTTTGAGCTACGCAAGATGGTCAGCGGGGACGTCGCAGCTGCTGACAAATAAGGCACTGTACACAAACATTTGCGATTCACGGTCGAGGCGTTTTAAGGTGAGGAAGGGGGCCATTTGGCGCAAAACAGGTTTGGGGTTTTAAGAATCTATCATGATATGGGTTGGTTACATGGAGCCATGAAAAGAACGGAACTTTAATTCGTGAAGGAGGACATCCGTCAATTAGCACTGAGATTTAGGTATTTCAGCAATTGCAAGAGATAGTTTCCCCTCCTGTTTATGAGCTGCACTTGAGTGCGCGCTTTTGATTGCAGTCAATTGCTCTGTGTGCAAGAGGAAGCGGAGCGGTAGGTCATGGAGCGCAACATGAAGGTTGACACCAGTCATGAAAGTAGGGATCTGAGGAGCGAAATTTTGTGTCACTTGCAGGGAGATGTTCAGTGAGGCCGGCAGCAGTACGAGATGCTCTAGACATTTTCCTATTTCTTATAATGAAACTCAAGATAGCTCAGAACCGCGCTGGGTACCTAGTAGATAAACACGCATCTGCGACTTTCCACACAAAATTGCTGCTGGCCAAGACGGCTGTTGCCATAACTTAATAAGGCTACCTTGTCTTTGGTTCTCCCAATCTCAACTCTTCACAAAGCAACGAATTGAAGAACAATGGTGACTCGCAAATTGTGTTTGGTGAAAAAAATGATTCGACTGGATGCTGTGGACCGATACATAGCTGACAATTTAGCGTTTTCGATATAACAGCTTGCAATGAATACTGTTTTTAAAGGACAAATGTAAGGGCAGACAAATTTATGGTGCAGCCACTCAAGCAGCATGAGCACTGAGCAGAGATTGGTTACCAAGATTGGTTATCAACATATCGTCAAGCATGCACAAGCAATAGCGATGGCTTCAAGAATGGTGATCAGGTCATACACAGCTGGGCATTGGGCAATCATGAATAAATAACCTTGGAAGGGCTAGATGGCAGTTGAGGGGGGAATGTATTTCGAATGTATTTCCAATGTGGAATGTATACCAATGCAAGTAATTGTTTCCGAAGCATGCAACACGCGGTAAGGAACCACGACCGCCAACATTAATCCCAGATAAGATCTCTTGACATACGTCAGGTCTCTCGTATATGCGAAAGCAATTACATTCCATCCAAAAAGGTATAGCAATGTCTCGTTGATTTGTCTCCTCTCTTTCGACATTCGGATCCCCTCGCCCTCAATGAAGAAGACACACGGAAAACGAACTTCCTATTAAGGATATGCTTACTCTACAGAGCCTCACACTCAGTTAAGAGTGCTGGCAACACACCACTGTTTCGAAGTCGAGGTGGAGGTCGTGGCTGGCTCTGATACTTTTTGATGAAGAGGAAAAGAAAATTGTTGCGCAGAATTCGGACTTTTGTACCCGCATCGTTTATCTGCGCTAGTGAGTAAGCGAGAGGAACCTTAACTAAGCTTCATTTGGTAAGGCTTAAGTCTTCTTCTACTACACGTGATGTTAAAATCAATGTCAATCCAACGTCAATGTTGTCCGTTCCACATATTTCATTCCACGGCTAGACGGCTGCACAAAATCTTAAAGATTCTCAATTTCTCCTAGATTCTCCATTCCGATCTAAGTGTGAGTGCCATGATCAGGAATTGATCTGTAGTTCACTAATCTAGATTTCGAAATGATCTCACCTGCCTGTGAGTGGATGAAGTACAAGTTGTTACTTGCTTAGAGCTCTTACTTACTGTCATGCTAAGCAGCGAAGATATCTCCGCTGGGATAGTTGCCCCAAGCATGAGTTGGCGATTTTCATTTGCTCTTCATTTCTGAGCGATGGTAAAATATCTATGCTTGAAGTTTTAGTAACGTTTCTATTACTACTTTCCATCTTCAGGGAGTTGGTTCCTTCAATGCAGAGTATAGTAAAGTAGTTCAGAACTAGATGAAGCCACTCGTGGATAGAAGATACTTCTGAGCCCTTCACAAATTTCTTAGATCCTTCTTCTTTCTACGCCACATTCGAAGGTTATCATTCCAGGTTTAGTCTTATGCATTCTTTGGTGATTTCCCGGAGTGTAGAAATTTCAATTTCTAGCCCTTCATGCCAAAATGCCCAATCACAACTATATCATTGCTGTGCACGTTGTGCCAAGGGCTTTGTTTCATTGCTGCAATACGTCAATTCCGAAGATCAATGTCTTGAGTTGGCTTTGAGGGGACCGGCTTTCAACTCAGGTATGAGGATTCTACATAGCGGAGAATGACAGGATAGTGATACATTGTCGAACGATATACATATAACCGAACACATCGCCACTTTGGGTTGATGATATGATTCTCCTTGAGTTGTTGGTCCAATGATGTTTGCGGTTATATGGTTGCTTCTTCTGGCAGCGGTGGCAGCGTTTGTCGATGTCGAAAATGATCTCGAAAACAATGAGACTACCAAAATCCTACAGAATCGACAGGTTGATGATGGAATCCTTCAGCTGGGGGTGAAAAGGGTCGCGAGTGTTCCAAATATTCAAAAAAGACAATCGAAATCAAATTTGGCCAATCCTTACATTGGTGATATATATATGATCACTAGTATGTTTCTTCGAACACATCATTTTTTAATTGGCTGATCATAGGCAGTACAAATTGGATATCCTCCGCAATCTATCACCCTAAGTCTCGATACAGGGAGCAGTGATGTGTGGGTAAATCCACAGTGCTCTACCTCAGGATGGACATCGTTTTGCAACAGCTATCCTCAGTACAATCCTCTAACATCTACCTCGTTTATACCATTGAGTTCAGCTTTGAATTTAGCGTACGGTATCGGTGCAGTTACTGGAGCTTATGCGACGGACAATTTCATGTTAGGAAGTATTCCATTTTTTCTACGGGGTTTCATTAACAATGATCGTTAGTATGGGATCCGGTCAAACCCTCAAAAAACTTCAATTCGGTGTTGCAACAGCGAGTAATCGAATGTTTGCGGGTATAATGGGTGTATCGTGGGGACTTGGTCTTGGAACAGGGTATTACAACATCATTGATCAACTTGCCCTACAAGGTCTCATAAGGACTCGCGCGTTTTCGATAGACCTGGGTAATGTAGACACAGCTTCAGGTAGAATTTTCATTTTCCCTGAAGCTTTCAATCATTTGACTTATTCTTCTAGGTTCTATCATATTTGGTGGTCTCGACACCAAAAAATATTATGGCTCATTGATCAAAAATCCCATTATACCGTTTTATTCCAGTCCTGATGGATATCCAAGGTAGTCAATTTTCTGACATTGTGCCCTACAGTGAACGGTCTTACTAATAAGCTATGGTGAATCTAGATATTGGATTAACATGACATACTTTGGGGTTACATTTCCAACCGAAGAATTTCCTACGAACTTTACAGGCCCTAAATTTGTAAAACCAGTCATTATTGACTCTGGAAGCACATTGAGTTATTTACCACCTTCACTTGTCACCGCCATGCTCGCCTATTTTCCTGGGTGGGCCAGTAAAGGAGGTGGACTTTATACCATCCCTTGTAGCTACCGAAATATCCTAGGCACAATGGACTTCGGATTTGCAGGCCAGATTATCAGGGTTCAATTAGCTCAGTTCATATGGTTCAATGGCGCTACATGTTATGGGCCTATCGCCAATGCTGCTGAGAAGACTGATGTGATCTTAGGAGATACCTTTATGAGGGGTGCTTACGTGGTGTTTGATCAGGATAATGCAAATGTTCATATCGCGCAAGCTGCAAATTGTGGTTCGAATATTATACCTATTACTTCGGGTACCGATGGGGTTCCTTCAAGTACAGGTGCCTGCCCGAGTCCGGCGTACTCATATTCTACTGCATTGGTCAGTGTTCATTCTAATATTCTTCGATGTGTCGAGTTCTTTGTATCAACATCTAGAATTGATATCGCTAACATACAATAGCCGGTCATAACAACATCATCATCAGCGAAAACATCATTATCTTCCTCGTCTTCTTCGAGTAAGTCGAGTAAGTAATCTTTCTAACCACTCGCTCTCGATCAGAATGGTGAAACGACTCACAAGACATCGTGTCACCCTATAACCCCTATTTAAATGACAATGCTAACTCTGATCATCCAGGCTCGACAAAACTATCATCATCACCCTCTTCTTCAATAAAAGCTACTTCAGCAAGTTCAACCCTCGCAATATCAACAACCAAATCTTCTTCAACTTCATCCTCTTCCACCAAGTCTTCCTCCGCCACCACCACCTCCTCCTCCACCACCTCATTAAAACTTGCTCTTACGAGCTCTTCCAGCGTAAAATCAACATCAAGCACCAAGTCTTCCACCACCTCCTCTTCCCCACGTTTCTCAACTACATCTTCATCAATATCCTGCGCCGTAGGCTGCGCAACGACCAGTGTGTATATTACTGTTACGAAGACGGTCTAAAAGTGATGTATGTGTGTGTTCAATCTCTTTTGCTTTCGATTCCGGGTAGACATGGGTTCGGCTTGGTATGATCATAAATATCCTATTTATGATCAGAATATTTATGATCAGAATGAGAATGGACTGGATGGTCGTTGGTTTTATTTAGGGATTTTGTGTTTTGTTGTGAGGTGAGAATAGGCAGTCTATAGTATACGAGAGTAGCTGTCAGAGGGAAAAGATTGAAACGGTCATGTATAATCACAGTGGATATGCGTAGTGGGTCAGTTCGGAGCTTATGTGTTTGGATCTTACAAGAGGCAAGGTGGCGAGATGAACTACTGGCTCTCTTCATTTTTTATGCTGCTTAAGGTATATCAATAGATGCGTATTATCATTACCATTTTCCAGATCCGTTATAGTAGAAAAGGGAGTCAAGCTTTTGTCATAGCTCGAGTTTCATCCATCCGGCACCTTGTTCGAAATAGTACGATCAAAAGTTTGCATTGCAGCTACATCATGTTCGGCTTTCACGGTGTAATAAGAAGCTAGGACATGATATTCTAAATGACAGTTAGTTTGTGTCCGGCAGAGGACTTATCGGCAATGTCGAAGAGTAGGGTTTGAGCAATGTTCAACATACTCCTTGAGTTACTTGATTTCATTCCTCGTCTCATTATCAAGCCCAACGCCATATCACGATCGTAGAAATGGCACCGTGCTGCTACGAATTGGATGTTATTCAGTGGGCTGTTTGAAACATCCATCCAGTACATCTTCCTTTCTTTCCTTTCCGTCTCAATTTGGAACTTGGATGATTTTGAAGTACACACGGCATTCCGGTGGGGTTAGCACGTAAGGGTATCATTCTACCAATGCAACTAGCCAACTCTCAGTGACAAACCAGTTGGTCTAGTTTGACTGTTAATGAGTAATTCAAAAGTGATATGTAATAAGCCACGGGAGATAAGTCGAGATGATTAGAGGAATCCGTTGAATCAATCAGTTTGAGGCATTTAACTTTTCAAAGCAGCGAATCATTAGTGTATGTATTTCAAAAAGCAGCTTTATCATGCATAAATATCCGGAGAGTTCAGAAAAGCTTTCAGAGACTCCTTAGTTACTCTTACACTTCTATTCGGACATATGCAGGTTTTGGACTATTCAGTTCTCCAGATGCACTTGTAGATTACAACTCATTTAAAATCTGATTGCACAACCAGATATAATGCTCGTTCTGTTTCTCTTCTCTAAGATCATCGTTCACTATAATGCATAGCTCTTAATCCGCCGCATTCGACTGCGACCTACAAAAGTTGATGCTATCAGCGTCGAAATTCATCAGAATATTTTCACCAGCCTGAATAGTCGACTGTAGTGATGTGCTAGTTGGCTGCTTGTCTCACCTTATATACTCTTATTACTCGCCCCAATCTAGGTCTGCGAAAGCACGCAGGTCAATATCTTCTTGGCTGCTCGGCACTCTAGATATTCAAAATAGTAGATACGATTCATGGTCCTCACCGCTGTTTCACGCTGCATTGCTTGCTCATAAATCAGCTCATGCGGGTCTGGCTCGAGAGCAGTTTCTTGTACAGAAGCTTTTCATTGCTATCTATCTGTGCCAGCGTTTGTATGTGAATTCGGAACATGGTGTAGTCGTTGGCTCGTTGGTTCTTGTCCTTGCGAAATTGAAAAAGACCAAATTGAACACCATGAAAAGAAATCCTCACCACCACCTTTCTATTACTGGAGAACTGGGACATAACCCCCAATCTCCCTCGCATACCATAATACAACATCTGCCCAGTCCCAGGATCCCCACCCAATATCCTCCACATACACCGTAATAACGAACCAGCCCGGTCCCAGGTTTTCCCACCAATATCCTCCGAATATACCATCATTACAAAATCCTGCTATGCATTACACCAATTCCTTTGCTGCCGACCAAATCACTAAAAGCACACGGGACCCTGCTTTGCATTACCAACCCCCCTCCCCCCACCCCCCTGTGCCCGTGAGGCAAATCCTTACTTGTATGCTGGGTCATCATCAGTATGGGTCATGTAGTACACGTCCCATGCATCTTGGTGGTTCCAACCCCACTTGGTTTTAACACTTGGCTTCTTAAAGGGAGCTACCCCGTTTGCCGCACGCCAATCTCTGATAGCGCAATACTCGGGACGAGTAATGCGGACGCACTTCTTGGTGCCGGCCGGAACGTTCGCAAAGGTGCGCAAAGCCTTGTATGCAGCGCCACGGACCATCTTAACCTCGTCTTCGGTGACGGAGGGGCGGAGGGTAAGGAACTCCTTTCGGAACTCGTATTTGGGAGTGCCGCCGGGGCAGCGAAGGATTTCCGGACCTGGGGCCATTCGAGGGGTGGTGGGTTTGGGAGAGGAGCGAGGACGGGAGGTGCTGACGCGAGCCATATTTTAAAACGAGACTATAAGATATCCTGAGATTAGCGAAGTTGATTGATACGAAAGGGGGGCCGCGAGGAGCATTGTGAGAAGAAAATATGAAACATAACCACAGTGTTCAAGTTGACTTCTTTGGCCACAGAGTATCGGTCAAGTAGAATGGAGCAGTAAACTTCCACTCCTTGGCCTTCATTGAACATGCTAGCTATAGGATTGGAGTTCGGGGAAGAGGGTGATTTTGGACCTCTTCGATGTGCAATTTGAACTAGCACAACGAGATGGAGTTCACCTAGCGAAGCAGATCTAAAACCTCCAGCTGTTGGCTGTTGCTTGAGCAGGCTAGCTCTGGATTGAAATAGAAGAGAAAAGAGTGAATTTGGAGCTCTTGGATGTTTAGTTTGAGCCAGTGCAGAAAGCAATACTGTCCTGAGCAAAAACAATCGAGCGCTTCCAGTCTTTGACCTTTACTAAAGGATGCTAGCTCTGGGATTGGGAAGTAAGGGAAGAGAGAAAATCACGAGCTCTTCATTGTGCAGTTTGAACTGGCACAAGAAGATGCAATGTGCCAAGCAAAACTACTTGAGAGCTCCTAGTATCCTTGCCATGCCAGTATAGATATAGGTATGAGCTGAATAGAACATGGCTAGAAGCTCCCAACTTCATTGCTGCGTTTGCAAAATATAGGCGAGGGAACGAGGGCAACAGGATGAAAGGTTTCCAATATCCAAGCCATGCCAATGAATTATTGCGTATATCGTATTAAAAAATGTTGTGATGACTTACCAACGGCAGAAGAAGGGTATGTAGTTGAGTTGAAAACACACAAAAACTTGTGAGAAGAGTTTGAGAGTCGCGTAAGATGGTCGTTACTATATGCTTGTTGTTAGCCAAAATTCATGGAATTGGGGCTTCAAAGGTGGTTTTTTTTACATTTGTGTGTGTAATGGTTGAGGAAGGAAATTCAGAAGCAGTCGAGGAAACTTGTATAATAAATAAACAAGCTGGTCGCGCTTCTTTCGAGGTCCTCGGCTAATTGTTGCTAATTATTTGCTGTATTGAATAAATTTGATAGAAAAGCTGATAAGCCGAGGAGAGATTCAATATTTGTCTAATTACAGCAGGACACTAAGTTCTTTTTAAGAGGCTATATGTTGTTCTAATGTTACTTTAGATAAGTGAATACTTTGAATGGCATGATTCTCACTGATGTTACCATCTTCCAAGGCAGAAAAGAGCTAAGTCTAATGACGGTGGCACCATTTTTCATGAGTTCACAAAGAATTTCTGTCCAAAAAGAAATTACCCCCTCACCAATCTTCGAACCATGATTCAAGAATAATAACAAGTGAATATAATAAGGGTTGTTCACCAGCATCTTATCTATGAGCCCACCGAAGTGATTTCTGCCACTATTTCAACTTACCTACACCAAATCTCGGCTTAATCAATATGGTCATGTATCAAGATATTTTAATAATCTTGGAACCCTGAATACCCTGAATAACTCCATGTGAAATTCGACAAACAAGTTCTCAGATACTACCCCCATAATCTACAAGTGTTCCATCAACTTCTTTGAGAATTGTTTGGACCTATGAGATGAAAGCGAAGAGGCAAAGCAACCCACAGTGAATAATCTCCAGAATGACTTCAACAGTATAGCAGCAAGACGTGGCCTCAAAGTAAAGGGTACCTGTGGAATGAGCATTATTTGAACAACACCGAAAAAGAATGCTGTGTCTCAACCTATTCTTAAGATCTTTTCCTGATCATTGCCATATTGAGATCTGATTGTCCACATTTGTGCAGTTCAAAGGAGATGTAAAAGACATACTAGCATGTTAAGGGTCCTCATAAATACGAATTGTGAAGTGACGGGAAAGCTGTGCTGGTGGATATGAAAGGGAATGAATTGGGAATAGTACCAAATGGCAAATTTTCAACCTCATGCTTTTGACCCTGCTTTTTGTTACCCGGCTCTTCTTCAGCCTTTCCGCAGTGATACTACTCAAAACAATCAAGTCAAATCACACAAACAAATAGTCAATCTCTGTATCTTTTTGCGAATGATGCTGAAGTCTTGACAAGATTACTGTAGCCTTATGTTAGACAGCGTGAGATACGATGACTGTCAGTGAGAATGTTGGGTGCTAGATTTGCAACTTTCACACTGGTCAGAGATATAGTAATTTTCAATCTTTCTGTCCATGATGTTCTTCGTTCATTTGGAGTGGCTTTTTTATGATATCCCATTCCTTCCTCATTCCAAGATTACCTAGGTGTTATGCATAGTAATGATGGTGATGATTGTGGTGACGTCATATTTAAATTTGGGGGTCAGTCATGTTGTATGAAGAGCGGATGAGTTTCTGATGCTGACAACCTGGAATTCACTTAAGAGCCCAAGTCCAGTATTTGTGGAAAAGACATTTACCAAGGATCGTTGTATAAGTATTACCGCAAATGCGAATGGGCTCGATAGATTCCAAAATCCCCTCTGTACTAGATATCGGTGAGGGATTCGCGAAGTCTAAATGCGTTCATTCTATTCCAGCCGAGGTCGAGATTGTCATGTAAGCAAGAAGCAGTCGTAAGTATCACCTAGCATAGTTAACAGGATACTTCCACTGCGCGAGAGTTACGCTGAACTTATATAATATTCAATAACAGTAAAGTCACCGTTCGTACCAGAAAACAATCAGTTCAGGCAAAATTAGGGAACTTGACTGCCACTTTTTCTTTGAATCTGTAGGCTACAGGTATACATCAAATAGATTGTTAACATAAATTACACAATTAGCTAGCTTATCATCAGTAGAATAGGCCTTACAACTTAGCCATATCTCTAATACCTCAAAAGTAGTTTGATTATATATAGCTCCACCAAAAGACAGGTCTAATTAACATAAATCATCTTTAACATAATTAACACATGCCATTTTTACGTTTCTATACCAAGAAATTATCCAGACAAACCAAGTACATAATTATTACAGCCCCTTCGATATTCACTCCGTTTCAACCTCTCATCTGCAAGAATTTTACGTACCCCATACTACTTAAAAAGCACAATCTATATGCAACACAAGAACAGACAAAGAAATGCACGCATCTCCAAACTGTACGGAAGAAACACCAAGGTCATCTTAGTTTGTGAAACAGCTTTTTATTTCGGTATTCTTGGTAGCCAATTATAGATATGTTTTGTTGCGGGGATTGACGTCGTATATGCTTGGTATGAGATGAGATCAAAACGATACTTTCTTTTTCTGACGACAACAATAATTGATAATCGCTCGTAGATATTTGGGATTCACAGACAATGAGAATATACCGGACCGTAGTTCGGCTTGGTAACTTGGCAGATCCTGATTGAGGGCAGTTGTGCAATATAGAATTCTGAGCTGCGGCAAACATCCTGTAGCTATAAAGCTAGAAACATGGTTGGATGTTCGATGTCCCGAGGCAAATCGGCTTGGAAACTCTTCTTCTTTACAGTAGATGGTGACCAAGAACAGGATGGGCAAAATTACCACCTCTGCCAATACACTTTATGATGAGCCCATAGGTAGTAAAGAGCTAGTCCGTAGACTAGAGTCACTGTACTACCGGGAGTTAGTGCAAACTCCGTGGCGGCTTTTTGCATGATCAAGCTGGTCACATGCATGGCCATACCTATTCACCTTCATGCCGTAAAACGGTGTAACAGAGGCTGTGATCAAGATGCTTAGGAAACCGAGGAAACTATTTTGTTTATATAATATACAGGATTAGAGACTTTACTTCAACTACAATTGAACATACAATACAGTCACGCTAACAATAGTCTCCCAGCCTCATGTTCTTTGCTCAAGAGATCATGTATGTCAATTTAAATTCCTCTCTCATCGCTGGATCGCTAGGAATAACGAAGTTGCGGGATCTGAATGACAGTGCGTGAACATCACCGGATTTGGAAGAATTGGCAAGAAAAATAAACGCTAGCGGTGCTGATATGGCAGTTTGAAAGTATACAAAAGATGACAACAGTGACGTTGATTGAGCGACTGCGTTGGGACCAAAGATATTCAGAAAATCGAGCGGATTCATAGCCAAGATAGAGCAAGAAAGATAGGAGACACGGCGACCTTTTCAGTGTCTTGATTGTCTATTGTTTCTCTTTTGGCCAAAACAATTAAAGTCAGAAGCAATATAAGTCGCGGAATTGATCTCGACACTAAATTCACCATAGCCGTTCCCACCAAGCTTGGTTGGAATTAAGAATTCGAATTACCCCTCATCTGTATACCACTTGAGTATGGCGCTTCCTAATCAGGACCCAACTTGAGGCCGTGTACCTTAAAAGTATAACTTCTGAGGATCGAACCTTCAATTCTGGTAGTAATAACAGAATCAGCCGCGACCTTGTTGATGTTTTCTTGTTCGAAATATCTCGCCCTTTCAGGTTCCCTCAACTCAAGTTGGACTGGCACAGGACAAAGTAAGGGTTCAAGGTTTTCAATATCTCCCAAACACTTTCAGCCGAACATTGAAGTATGATGTCAGTCAATGACAGCAATCGAAATATATGGACAGGACTAATACTTTCGGATGAGATGGTAATACAGATGAAAGTTTACAGACGGACATGTTCACCGCACGCTTGCTCTACATAAGAGAGTTGTTGTTTGGATCCTATCGCCTGGCTTGAGACCCGGATTATTTAACTCTGGATATTGCAATAACTTGTTAGAAATTTGGTTTGGTAGAACGTACCTATGCCGGCATTCGAAATCTCCACTAGCTCGTAAAACTCAACTCCATATAGTGCATGAGCTAACTTCTAGGCAGCGAAAACCCTGTGATCGACCGCCATCACACAATAGAATCATCAAAACCCAACCAGCATACAAGATCGACATATGAACCCGCGATTGGAGTGTAAGGCCTTTTCAAAACTGAACTATAGAGAATAGTTTTGCCGCATCAATCCAATTATTCGAAAATCCTCGGTAGAGTTAAATGAGCCCGAGATACTATTGTCCAAAGACAACTGACAGGCTTAAAGAGAGACCATGATATGACGGAAATTCACTACTCTTGGCTCGTCGATCCCATGGAATCGTGATGAACCTGCTGTAGACTGAAGAGATTCGTAATTACCGTGAATATTCCCTAGCACGGAAGTGATTTTGTCAACAAACAGAACGGATAACCAGAAGCACGATATACCGAAGCTTTCTCGAGGTTCAAAGCGACAGGTAAATGGTGATGACAGCATTCATGATAGTTTAGTAGCTCTCATGAGATATACTCAGCGCCGAATGATAGTAAGAACCCAAATGACGTTATAAACAAGCCCAAGTTATCAGGGTTTGAGATAACTATTCATCATGATCGTGTCAAATTCTGAAATTTCACCACTCGGTGTCCGAATTCCCAATCTCACTCACTAGGGTCTTTACCAATGTTGATGTCTGGCAGGTTGACAGCGATCGATGTGATTATGTCAAAGATGGATGCGCGTGAACATCGGGTTATCATCCCTTTTGATAGCTCGAAATAGGCGGCCCTTTTTTCATATTCCGTTTGCCATGCTATGCTATGCTATGCCATCGTTCGTGGTGGTATGCGATTGGTTTCGATATGGCTTTTAAGAAGGGATATTTTCATCAAGTCTTTGGCAGCCATGTGAAGATCTCGTACATGCACAAAGAGGACACGCCCATCCAATCACAGCCAGCTACACAAAGTAGACTGGAATAGATTCACATTCGAAGATTGTTGAAAGAATCGAGAAATCGAGAGCGAAGGGTAGGACTTGCAGAGTTTCGAGTCATGTGATGGATGGTATATTGAGCCACAATGAGGCGTTCAGCCACACCAAAGATTTGTTGGCGAATGCATCTTTCGAAGCAACGAACGTCAGACTTTTCACATTTCTCGAAATGAAAAGATTTCATTTCATTTCATTTCATTTCATTTCGCTCGAGGAAACTCTCTTCCATAAAGAACTGCAGGTGACGATTCATCATCTGTGCCACTGCCATCAATAGTAACTGGAAATTGGGAGAACACGAGGCATATAGTATGACATGACATTGACTGACCTCGTCCGAGGATCACCTACAAGTGGGCCGAAGAACTGAGATTTTACCATAATATATTGGTTCTATACAAATTTGATGGTTAAGGTTCGTGGCACTGGCAGTGTGAGCATTTAACATATGAATCTCAAATCATCTCTTTACTTCCCAAGCTACTCCGTACGCTTCATTGCAGATATCTCACATGATCCCATTCAGAATGAACGATGTCTCCTCCTGATGCCCTTTCAACAGAAGGTGTGTGTGCACTGTGCACATATTGGCGTATAAAGAATTTTCCGATCAAACGGCGGCGTTGCAAAACTCAATTTCATGTGTTCCAATCGTAGCAAAGGCCATCCATCCCTTTAAGGTTCAGATGCGAGATGGGAAAGTTGGAAGTTGTGAACGCGCTCCTATTAGTATAGGGGGGGTCACATTATAATATCCGCGTATATGGTCAACGAATTGCCTTTAATCTCCAAAATAGGCCCGAACCATATGATAAATTGTGTTGGATGCTTGATTTAGTTAGAACACCGAGTTCAGAGCCACAGCCACCGTGCATGAACCTTCAATGTTGAAGAATGTGACCTTGAGTGCTTGGCTACTCGATTGCCGTGGAATATCCGCAAATTTGGTTTCTTTTTGTTTTTCTTTTTCTTTTTGTTTTTGGTTATGTTTATGAAATCAACCAAGATTTTACTCCCAAAAAGACTGACTCTGGTTGAGGGAGTTTAGATCGGCATAAGTTTTGTCGTTTCGAGAAACTATTTGGATGAACGTTCAATTTCTACGCCAAATTTGGAAATCCGTGTGAATCAATACCGGTACACACCATGTCATCCCCAACCAGATACATTTTGAAACGTCAAAATAGACGAAGAAAAAAGGGTTTTGAAACGTGGGAACAAGGGCTTTCCTGTCAAATTCGTCTATATTCCGACCATCCAATTTACCCCTCAATATGCATTCATCTATTAGCAGCCCTCATGGCGTACTTTCCCCTCTGTTGATCCACTTTCGAGTGAAGTAGATTGATGATGTAACACGAAAGAAATTAAAGAGAAGGGATTAGGAACCTCAATTCAGCATATACTACTACACTTTACCGGTACAATGACTACATTCGAGACTCAAATAGATGAATTTGACGAATGTAACTTTTAAGCCATTGACAGTGTATTAATTACGATGGGTTCAACAAGGATGGGAGTATCTGAAGCTTTGGAAAGTACAAAAAGATTTGCATCTGCGCAATTATCAACTTTTCATTCTGTATCGCAAGAATTGTTTCTTTCTTCACTTCCGTTCCTTCTCTCAATATTTTTTTTGAGTCGTACCTTGACGGTATACATTCTTTTTCAAAGTTATTCTTTTCTTCAACTCTCATTTACAGGTCTGGTGACCATTCAACAAGTAGCAATATTATATAACACGTTCATTCAAATATAACTATCGCAAGGAACATATTTCAGAATGCGCAATTCTCTACTCGCCCTTGGCTTTGCCGCCAGAGCTCTTGCTCAAACAGCTGCCTCATATGTAGATGCCAACACTGGTATCACATTTGAGGGTGCTACGGACACAACCGGATTCAAATTTGGTATGGTTATGGAGGCTAATTCCACATCCGACTTCATTGGTCAAATCGTAAGGACTGGTTCATTATAATACCACTACACAGAATTCTAATGGAAATAGGTCTTCCCAAGTACAGGTGGTTCGGGATATGGAGGTGTTTCATTGACTGGTAATATGGTTGGCAGTATGCTAATTGTTGCTTGGCCAAGTGGAACTAATGTCATCGCTTCATTGCGTGAGACTAGTGGATACACTTCTCCTGGTGCTTACCCAAACACCACCGCACAGTTATTACCAATTGCAAATGGTACATTTGTGAACTCCACTCACGTATCATATACTTTTCTTTGCCAAGATTGTATCGGAAGCACTTATACATTTGCATCTGGCGCTAGTCAAATCATTGTTGGATGGGCTCTTGGTAACGGCACGGTGACAAATGCTGCATCTGCCAGTGATGCAACCTTCACCTACCACGGAACTGGATATGGTGATTTCGGCATTCAGACTGCCAAAGCTGCCAACGATAATTACGCCAAATGGGCAGCCTTGGCTAGCACTGGCACTTCCAGCAATACAACCGCACCTACAACCCCCAAGACTTGCTCAAACACAACCGTATCAACTTCTGACTCAACTTACGACTACATCATCGCAGGTGCTGGTCCAGCCGGTATCATCGTTGCTGAGCGTCTCGCCGAGAGTGGCGCATCAGTCTTGATGTTAGAGAGAGGAAATGTTTCCACCTATGCTACTGGTGGTAGAGCAACTGTTTCATGGAACAATACCGTAACTCAGTATGACGTTCCTTCCATGTCCTACTATCTCACAACCGCTGCTGTTTCCGACGAGTACTGCACAGATACCGCCTCAATGGCTGGATGTCTCCTTGGTGGTGGTACTATGGTCAACGCCTTGATGTTCGTTCGTCCACAAGAAGCTGATTTCGATGACAAATGGCCAACTGGATGGAAGTGGACCGATGTCAGTGCATCTGCCGACAGACTTTACGAGCGTAACCCAGGTACTACATCTCCTACTGCAAATGGTCAAAGGTACGATCAAAGCGCATGGAATATTCTCTCTTCATTCTTGGGTGGTCTCGGATGGTCTGAAGTTGATGCTATCAAATCCCCCAATGAAAAGACCCAAGTTTACTCTCACCCACCTTGGGACATTCAAGATGGTCTCCGTGCTGGTCCAGTCAAGTCTTACTACCCTCTAGCTACTGCCATGACCAACTTTAAGGCTCAATTAAACACGAAGGTTATCAGAGGTATCCGAAGCACTACCAACAGCACTACCTTCTCTGGTGTTGAAGTTGAGGATTCCAATACTGGTGTTCGTCAAATTATCAACCTTAAGGCAGGTGGTAAGCTCATCCTTGCTAGCGGAGCCATGTCTACTCCCCGTATCTTGATCAACAGTGGTATTGGACCAACCGATCAAATTACCACCGTCCAAAAGGGAAGCAGCTGTGTTACCCTCCCAGCCGAATCTGATTGGATTAACCTTCCAGTCGGCAAAAACCTCAAGGATCACCCAATCTTTACTCTCCTCTTCAACGTCACCGGTTCCATGGCCGGCAACTCTACTTCCATGTTGGCAAGTGCCTTCACTTCCCCAAGCACTACCAACATTGATCTATTCGCCCAACAAAACGGACCACTTGTCCAATCCGGCCAAAGATTGAACTTCTGGACTTCCCTCAACACCACCACTGGTACCAAATACTTCCAAGGAACCTGTAACTCTCCCGCTGAGGGACAAGTCCGCATGAAGGTCTACCTCACCCACGGTCTCACTTCCAGCGGTGTCCTTGGCATCACCGGAGCTGGCGCTACAGAATTCACTACCAACCCTTGGCTGAACACCGACGACGATAAATCTGCCGCAATAACCATCCTCGACTACTTCCTCAATGCCGCCAAAAATAGCACCATTCTCACTCCCGCAGATAGCAGCCTTACGGGTGCTTCAATGGTAGCTGCCAATAGCTACGTTACCGGTGATCATTTCACTGGAACTGCTATTATGGGTGCTAGCAATAACGGAGAGAGTGTTGTGGATACCGACACCAAGGTTTGGGGAACGGATAATCTGTTCGTGGTTGATGCTTCCATGCATCCTGATTTACCAACTGGTAATACTCAGGCTATCGTTATGGTTGCTGCTGAGCAGGCTGCACAGAAGATTTTGGCGTTGAGTGGGAAGACTATTTCTTCTTCTTCTTCTTCTTCTTCTACCGGTACCGGCACTTCCTCGTCGTCATCGTCGTCGTCTGGGAGCAGCAGTGTTTCATCAGCTTCGGCTTCAGCTTCGGCCTCAACAGTTTCCAGTGCTGCGGCTTCCGCATCAGCTGTTTCGGGATCTACCGAATCTGCTCCTTCGGCGGCTGCTAGCGCTACCTCTGGTGATGATGATGATGATGATGATGATACCTGCCCATTTGGTTATGAGCTTGAGGAATAGAATACTGTTAGAGTTACAGTATCTTGAGAGGAAAATGGAGGGAAGGGGGATGAACTCATTCTTTGTATATATATCCACATTGTTCTTGATAGCGTTATTGCATTTCATGTATAAATTTAAATACAGTATTCATATTTTGATTTATTCCTACAAAATTTGCGCGGTGACTGGTTTTTGTTTGAGCATTTGATTTGATTATCATCTCCGATTATACCAATGTATGAATTTTCAATCCTGGAAACCCATAGCAACCCCAGCAGAAGCCTAAGGTAAAAGAAATTTTGGGATTCAAGTCAAGATTGACATTGGTCTTTCTGACTCTCATGTCCTCAAGGGGATATTTTACTGTATCTGAATTACTGAATTACAAAACACAAACCACAATACCTAGCATGATTTTAAGTTACCGTCTACTATTATNNNNCCCAAAATTTTATACAATCTCTAATAAATAATACAACACCTCTTCCCTTCATACACCAAACCCACTCATCTCCCAATACTCTCAACCTCCCTCGAATCTCTACCCCCCCATCTTCACATTCTTCCCGACCATCTCAATTCTCAATTCTACCTAAGCTCTCTCTCGACTTCCCAATCTAACATCAACTCCCGAGGTCCCCGCCTTTTAGGTATTGTCAAAAGTCAAATTCAAGATGATATAGAGGATATAGAGTACCTACCTGCAAACCTCAACATTTCAACATTCCACTCCAATACCAAATACCAATACCAATACCAATACCAAACTAATCCATCCCAACCCATCAAAGGCCATACTCCATACTCCATACTCCACAATCCCTCAATCCCTCAATCCCCATCATCATCCACCTCCCTCTCATTCAATATCCAATATCCAATATCCAATATCCAATACCTAGATTTCCCCGACCCCATCAGGAGCTCAACGGGAGTGAGTATACTTCGTATTCCTCCTCATTTTCCACCGACCTTCAGCAAATACTTCGGACTTCAGATGTTAATATGGATAACTGGGGGAATGTACGATGAAAGAGTTTATTGGAGTATGGAAAGAAAAAGGGTCAATGACATATGACTGGCCAGGAAGGAAACTTGCATGATGCATGATGTAAATATCCATACCCCTATACAAAGACAAAGACTCAAGGCTCAAGAAATTCAATCACATTGATTACCATATTCATATTCCTCAGCCAGGTAAATAATGATTAACTTATGGTATAGATTGATTACCTAGCAAACCAACTATTCCATCGCTCATTCGTCCACATCACATCTATTTGAGATTTCCTCATACTTCTTATAATTCCTCTCATGCTCTTCAATCTTCCCCAAGACCGCCTTATACCCATCACTCCCAACCACCACTCGCAAAGGCGGATCCGAGAGTACAACAAGCTCATACATAGCCCTCACCTCCTTTTCTTGCCCCCAGGAAAACTAATCCTCTTCCTCT
>NGKI01000002.1:130114-172582 GCA_002162615.1 Myriosclerotinia duriaeana
GAGAGCTTCCTCTAAGGGAGGGGGAGGGGGAGGGGGAAGCAGATCGGATGGGAAATGGATGGATGGATGGATGGATGGATGAAAAGAAAGGAGTAATTATAAAAAAAAAGGAGTCAAGTGAAATACGAACTCTAACTCTTCGGTAGCAAGAACTGCAATAATGCTATCCATACATATACATACATATACATATATATATAAAACTCATTATTCCTCCATGATATATATTTATTTGAAATATACCTACCGAGTATCTAATACCTAATACCTAATACCTATGCCCAGCCACTACCACTGCCACTGCCACTCCCACTGCCTACCTAGTACCATATGTTAATTCTAACCCGAACCAAGTGATTAAACTATATTCATCCCATTCATGTCATCTGATCAATAGCTAGGGGTACCTAGGCACAGTATCCTCAAATTGGTCTGGTATCTCGTTACTTAATTTTTATTAACCTCCTCCCTCGAACTTTGGGCTTCTCCCCGTCTTCCATATTTGTTCTTGCTGGTTTCTCGATATCCTCAAGAAACCATTCATTCCCCCCACCCTCACCCCCACGACACACGACACTACACCCCTAACTCTCCTCTTTAACAGCTTCAGACTTCATATCTGCATCTACCATCTCCATTTTCGTTTCAATCTCCGTCTCCATCTTGGTATCATTCGCATCTTCCTCTCTCTTTCCTTCATTCTCCTTTTCATCCCCCCTTTCCTCTTCCTTAACCCTTTCGTCTTCAACCTCGGCCTTAACCTCAGAAGCTGTTTGATATTCGATATCCATATCCAAATCCTCTTTAACTCTCTTTTCACCCGCCTCACTTCCAATATCATCCTCTGCCGCTCTTTTCGTCGTGGTTAGTTCTATGCCCTCATCCTTCATATCTGCATCTCCATCTGCATCTTCACCCGCCTTTCCACTACCTTCCTCGCCCTCTTCTTCCCTTTCTTTCTGAAGTTCTGTTTCCTCTGTAAAATCAGCCCTCCTACCAACAGCAGCCTCGATATCAATCCCACCCCCAACCTTCGCCACCTTTCCCCGTTCCTGAGGCCCCATATCCTCCATACCAATTTCCTCGGGTCCCCTGGCATGCGGTATCTCATCCTCCTCTCCCATTCCACTTTCATCACCTCTCCTCCCCTCTTCTCTATCAACTTCCCTCTGCATAACTCTTAACTGCGATGCTGGCACTACCCCCGCCTTCTGCTCTTGTCGTAATAATTCTCCTTGTGTAACTCCACCTTCTGCTCTCAATCCATGCTCTCCAGTAGTTTGTCCTTGAGATAGTAATGACATCATCGCATGCGACCCAACACTCGAAATCCCATTAACGGAAACCGAAACCGTTTCCACGCCACCGGGACCATTCGGACCATCTATCGTTTCAGTACTCTCAGTTCGGACTTCTCCGCGCGGTGAACCGCCCCCGGAATTTGTACCATTGGAACCGGTGTGCGAAAGGCTTGATTCGCGTTTATTTAACCAACTTATAGGTGTTAATAATGCGCCTCCTAATGCTTCATCGCTTCCTAGCCCTCCGTTTGTAGCACTCCCAGTGGTGGGATTACTCCAGCTTATGCTGAGGGGGTCTACGGAGGGAGGGGTTCCGTTGCTGAGGACTGAGGAGGAAACTCGTGGGTCGGGGACGGCGGGTGGGAGGGGGAATGAGGTTATGGGGGAAGTGACGTGAATTACGCGGTCGAGGGCGTGGAGGTAAGATGGGAGAGAACGGTGATGTTGTGTTGGATAGAGGAGGAGTTCTGAGAGTCGCTGGATTGTGTGGGGTGGGTGAGTGGGGAATGCTTTGGTCAATGTATTTTGGATTTCGAGAAGTTGTCTGTAGCAGATTGAGGGAAGAGATTCTAAGGATGGTGGAGAGGAATTGGGGGGTTCGGTGTTGGTTTCGCGTTTGGGTGAGAGTGAAGGAGATGAGGGGCGGGGATATGTTGGAGATTTTGGGATTTGGAAATCGGTAATGACAATCTGGAATATTGAATTAGCTATCTATATGCAATCAAGAATCTTGACAATGTAATCAAAGTAAACCCATACCTTCTCCAATTTAGTCATCAACCTCTCAAGTAAACTCGGCCATATCGAGCTACAATCGCAAACATCAGTATAAATCCATCTCCATTTGGTTGACATTTCCAGCAACAACAAGGATGCGCAAAACATACTAATCAATAGATTGACCATTTGCAAGCATTCTCAATATCTCATCATCATTATCGATCTCCATTTTGTGTGGTTGCGACACAATTGAAGGTTTGTAGGTTGGTTTTAATTTGATTTATTGAAGGCTGAGATTGAGATTGAGAGGCGCGTTTGATAATGATAATTGGTCGGTCGGCTAGTTGACGTGACCTCGGGATGCGATTGTGAATATTGGAGGGAGCTTGGGCCATTGAAATTGAGGGGAGTGAAGGTTGATTTTTTGGAGAGAATTAATTATGCTATGGATGCTATGGATGCTATGGATTTATTAATGTTATTATTGGCTTCCAATGTTGAGATGGATATCTTTTCATTTGTTCTTGATTTTATTTCGCTGTGTATTGTGAAGTTATCATCCAATTAATATGTGCTCTTCAGTCCCTCCCATGAATAGTTACCGTAGGTTCGAAAGCTTTTAAGGAAAGAGCTATCTATCCAACATCTACCCCCCTTTTTCTCGACCCTTTGGCGAAGCGATCCTATTCTAGCTACTGGCGTCAATCTTTGCTGTCTAGTTTTGTAATATGAGATTTAAGATTTGAGTGCTCAAGTTAGTTTTCATGTATACACTTAAAGATTCATAGGGAGATAATATTTCAATGCTCAATTACTCCAGTTTAATATTGCGAGCGACTCTACACACTGAACTATCTACAGTATACATCGAATCTTGGGCCAGGAGATTTTGCCATTTTGATTGAAAATTATCTTCATAGTTAATAGCTCGGGTTGCGAGTACACTTTCTAGGCTTCAAATACTTGGGCTATAATTGCAGCCCTATGAATGAGAAGGCTTTTAGATGACATTGGGCCTTCTTCTTATAGACTGGGCTTACTGAGTAACAGATAAATGAAGAGCATTAGTTTTGTGAGATTTCCTCAATGTCTTTCCCCTGTAGTGAAACATAGGCAGTTGAGGGCCGGTGGTGATGAAGTAGTTGTTGGTATGTAAAAAAAGTTAGAATATGTTACAACCTCCAAATCAGCATTCTTGTTCAGCCAAGGCAGCTTCTCTCTTCACAAAGATACCAGACGCATAAATAGCATACAAATGACAATGCCTCTCTGCTATAACAAAAATGACAATGCCTCTCTGCTATAACAACATCGACATCTCGAGCTTCAAACTCTTCATTTGATCGACCTTTGATATCAAATCAGCCTTAAGACACAGCCTCACTCAGCTCTCCCGGCCTAAAAATCAACCTTACGGCCTCAAAATTAGTAAAAGGTCTAGACTCTAACGGTTACATTCGGAATCTTGGTAGTCTTCCGACCATCGGCCACACTTAACCATATCAAGCCCACCACCAACCACTTTGATTCAAATTCGTAATAGCAAATTAAAAAGCGGATCCAGATACTCAATCTCATACCCAATCCGTCCAAGCTCATCACATAATATATTGGTTGGTGGAACAATACACGTATCCCCTATTTTCGCTTAGCGCCAAAATCCTTCAACAATGAATATAAAAGGACGACCTCCCTCTGCTTTCTTCCTCTTCCTTTTCTTTCCTCTTTATACTTACCTTGTTGAAATATTCGCGGATCAAGCATCGCGATATTGCGATACGAGTCCTCCATTGCACATCGGGGCGACGAGAATCGTTCAGTTGCCTTCGGGTACCTGATCGGCGGAATTTTTGATTGCTTTCCCTGAGTGGATCTTTTTTCTTTTCATTGGGTGTCTGGCTCTTTAGTTGGGACTTGAAGAAGAGAGTTGAATGTGTAATTGTGTGTGGAGGTGTGAGTGGGTTGGGTGTAAAGGAGCATGTAAGGGGGGGCTGGTAGAATAACTTTGTGTTAAATTTAGCAGCTTATTAATGACCAATGAATGAATCTACCTTGCCTATTGATGATATGCCATGTCTATGCCGATATTCAATGTTCGTATTCATATCGTGTGACATTATGAAACAAATCCATGGCACTGCCAAGATGAAAATTTTCCAGTCACATATGGGCAAGTGATATCTTGTAGATCATCCATCATCCATCATCCACTTCCTCAACACATTTGAACGAAACTCATCATTCTTAGAGTATCATCACCTAGGTCCTTGATGTATCAGCTTGATCACAAAGTTCATCTCTTGGTAGAAATGTCATATATTAGAGTTCGTCACAACAACACTTGATTGTCACAACACTTGATTATTGTCACAACACTTGATTGTTTGAATTGTTTGAACTTGTATCCGCTCTGAGCTCTCCGCTCAACATGTACTCGTATTAAGTTTGCTGTAATAATGCACCTGCCACCTCCATCTTTTCTAAGTTTTCTCATACATGATGCAGCGGATCCAAGACCAACGATTCAGTAGACAATAATGGTTCGTAAAAACACCAGTAATATTATTATTCCAGTTAATTGGATTTTCTTGATTCAACAATTGATATCTCTGCCATCATTAAGCCGCAGTATCCGAAGTATTATAGTGACCTGATTTCTTCTATTAAGAATCTAAGATATCGCTGAGCCTCACAAGGTTCATTGACTGCGCCTATTTGCCTAGAATACAAGCCATTCTATATGACATAAGATGAGTTGATGACTTCATTGTCAAATCTTTGAGGCTGAAGGATAGTTCCAAGTTGTGTTTGTATTAAATGAAATAAGCAATGAATCAATGTAGTATACTATAAGCTAAAACTTTTTATTACTTTTTTAAAAGAAGGATTTAGAGACTATTTACATTACAAAAGTTTACAATAATAAAACATTAAAGTTCTATTATACAATTGTATATTATTTATTTTGTAGAGTTTTTCTAAAAGTATTATTAGATTATTAAAATAAATATATTATATAATCTCTTTTAATATATCTTATCAATTTAAAATTAAAAAATTAGTAAACTTTTAGAAATTTGTAATAAAGCCTTTCTTTTTAAACTTTTCACTTCAAAAAGTTTTGTAATTTATATTTGCTTTTTAAAGAATATAATATAACAAAATAAATAATATATTATTAATATAACTATATCTATTATAAAAAAATAAAAGTAAATTCTTTTTTTTTATAAATTAAAAATTATTGTATAAATATATATTAATATTAATAATTATAATAAAAAATGTTCTTTTTTTATTAATAGATTTTTAATATTATTTTATATATTTATTTTATTATATAATATTCGTTTTTATATTAAAGTTAATAAAATAATATAAAGATATTAATTATTTGCTAATCTTAAAATTGGTTTATTATAATAAAAGTAGTTTTTTTCTTTTTGATTTATATTTAATATTATAAAAACATTTAAAATAAATATTGAGTTTATTTTTTTTTTAAATATTTTGATTTTGCTTTAACGTTAATATATTTGTAGGCACTTATTGTATATAGTTATAAAATCTATTGATTATAATCTATACTAAAAACTACTTAAAAAAGCCTTAACACTTATTAATGTTATCTAACATTTAGTAGCGTTTAATAGTACTTACATTTCCCTCCGACTTCAAAAACCTTACATCGCCCTCATCACAACTATTAATATATATATATATATATATATATATATATATATTTTTTTGTAATAAGAAAAGAAAAAAAAATAGAAAAAAAAATAGAAAAAAAAAATAGAAAAAAAAATAGAAAAAAAAATAGAAAAAAAATAGAAAAAAAAAATAGAAAAAAAATATAGAAAAAAAATATAGAAAAAAAAAAGAAAAAATAAAAAAAAAACAACAAAAAATACAAAAAGTAATACTCTAAACGTTTTTATTTCTTGCTATTGTTTTTAATATCTCCCAACTCACTCTCCTCGTTATCTCCATTCTCACTATCATCTAAAAAACCTAAAGTTTTATTTGCTTAAACTATAATTTTTTTTAATTTATATATTTTTACAATCTCTAACAACTACTACACAATCGTATTTACTCTATCAACTCCCACTATTATTTAATAAAAATTTAACACCATATCCTAAAAAACCTTTATAATACTTTTTAATTATTTCTCACTTTGCTCATTATAATCAATAATATTATATAATAATACATTCAATATTATTTTATTTTTAACATTAAAAATCTTTTTAATCCTTATAATCCTTTTTATTACATCTTTATCTTTAATATTATATAACAATTCTTTTCTTTACATCTATAATTCAACATTAATCAATATAATTATATTTATTATATTATTAACATCCTTCATTACTATTTACAATATCCTTATACTAATACTATTCATTTTTATAATACTTATTATAATATCTTCCAAAACAATAACTTATCAAAAATACTTCCTTTTATCTAATATACTTATTTTACTTATACTTAACTTAAATAATATATTTAATAATTACAATTTTTTAATATTAACTTTTTTTTCCTATCAACTTTTAATTAATATTATTATCTAAAAAGTTTTTTTAACAATTTTTAAAAGTTTTTTTAAAATTATTATTATTTATATTATTTAATAATTTTTACATTCTTAACCTACTTTTAACAATACTACCAACTTTAATATAAATTAACTATAATTATCTTTCCAAAAACTCAATATCAACAAAAAAAAATTTATTAATAATATTCTAATTAATATAACTACATTCAATCCTAAATAATTTAATCTAATTATTTTAATCCTACAATTATTATAATACAAAAACTTACTACTATATAATATTATCCTTTTATTCAAATTTAAATCAACCATTATTATATACACCTCGTTATCTAACAAAATTACAACATAACCAAATACCTTCCAATCTTAATAAATATATTCATTTATTTTAAACATTTCAAAATAATACTTTACTCTTACTTTAACTAAAATTGAAATATTAAAAACTATTATAATTATATTTAAATCTAAAAAAATATATACAAAAACCCCATTAACACCATTTGAATTATAAAATTGCATATCTAATAATTCTAATAAAACTAATAAATTATATCTCTTCTATTTATATATTCTATATAAATCTTTATCTTTATTTCCTATTCACTATTACTTATAAACAAATTTTTATTATTATTTATATAAAATTTTAAATATATTCAAATTATCTTTTAATATCTTAATCAATTTTGAAAAAAGTATTTTAACATTATAATTTATTATTTATATTGTTTTTTTAAAGTTTTATATCTAAAAAAAAAATTTATTGTTTATACAAATATCATATAAATTATTTTCAATAATATTTTTTTTTATTAATTAAATTTATATTAATATATTTATAAATTAAATTCTTTATATCTTCTTCTAAACTAAATTTAAAAATATATTCTATAATCAACGTTTTTGATATTCAAAATAATAATAATAATATAACCAAATTATTTATTAATACTTTAGTATTTACAATATTCAGAATTACTATATCCTCCTATTTTACAACAATTAAAATTATTTTTTAAATTAATTTATAAATACTTTTTAGTATATTAATAATATTGCTTTTATTAAAATCCTTTTTTTTAACTAATTTATTTAATATAATCTTTATCACTACTTATAACTTATCTTCAATACCATCATTTTCAAATCTTACTTTCTTAGCATATCAAAATTTTTTATTTTTATTTGATATTATATTTTTATTTTAAATTATTAATAATACAATATATAATTTAAATCAATATATTCTCAAATTTGTTGTTATTATAAATATCAAAAATCAATATAAATAACAAATTATAAAAAAAATAGTATTATTTATAAAAAATAATTTTATTTTAATAAAAAATATATATAATATTTATTATAAATAATACAAATTGTTTTTAACAAAGTTTTAATAATATTGTTTATATATAACTATACAAAATTTAAATAAAAATATATAAAATATAAGTTTTATAACTTATAATTACTATTCTTTTGTAATCAATAATCAACCTTTTTTTGATTGTCATTTTACTATTAACTATATTTTATACAAACAATTTTTTTTTCACTTTAGTTTTTTTATTTTGATTTTTACAAACATTATAATATTTTTCTACTTAAATTTGTTAATTAGCTTTTTCACATAATTAAAGTATTTATATAATACCTATTAATTTATTTTTAAACTATAACTTTTTGTTACGAGTCTACGGAGGTCTACCGGTGTTTTGGTTTCGGACCGATGAAATGTACTAAAAGGGGGCTGTATATTATACTTATTTTAATAATTAACAATACCCTTGGGAAAACTTTGTATAGTGGATTGTATGTGTATATATAGTGGAACCTTAGTGTTTTGTTGTTATGAGTTTTGTATTATAAATAGTCTTTAGATTCTTTTTTTAGAAAAGTAATGAAAAGTTTTGGCCTTTAATGTACTATGTTGATTTATTGCTTATTCCATTTAATACTTTTCTATCTAATAAAGTATTTAACAATATTTATTAAAATAATACATTTATATATTAAATATTCTATTTCAAACTTTTTATAATTTTTTACAATTATTATATTTAATTGTTTTGGTTTTAATTTATAATATAAATCTTTTTTTGCAAATACAAATTCTAAATAAGCTATTAATATTACTAGATAAATCTTTTAATACTCTAAAATATTAATTTTATATACTAGTATATTTATATATTCAAAAACTAAAAAAGATTCTATACATTATTATATCAATTTTCTATTATTAATTACTAGAATTAAATACTTTTTATACAACTATAAATAAACTAAGTTTTTTTTTAAAAAAAAAAATTTATATTTTTTATTATATTACTATTTAGTTAACATTACCACAAACATTATATAATCTGTAATATTTATTTGTAATAGAAATATAGAGAAGCTTTTGTTAATAATATTAAACAATTATATTGTATTATTTAGTATAAAACTATAGATTGCTTAATTAAATAATTTGCTAATTGTTTTTTGAAATAAATTGTTCAAAATAAACTATAATATTAATATAAATATTATTTATTATTGTAGATTTACTATACTATTGAAATAATAACATTATAATATTTTTGCAATTTGATTTATAATTTTTGATTATTTATTAATCTACATATAATACACTATAAAATACAATAACAAAATACTCAATATTATAAAAATAACTTTCTACAAATCCAATAAAAATTTAAAATCTTTATCATTAATAATAACTTTAAAATATCCCTAATTTAACTTATATACCTTCATTACCAATACTTATTCTTATTCATCTACTATCCATATAATTTTTTTAACAATTAATATTATTTTCTTTACTAATTTGTATATTATTATTATAACTATATTATAATCATTTTTAATTACTAACAAAACTAAAATAAAATTAATAATAATTATATAAAATAAAATAAATAATATTAAAATTAACTATAAAACATTATACAACTTATATCTTTTAATCTAATATACTTAACACTACTTACAATAACAAAAATATTTTTTTATTAATTTTAATACTTTACAAATACAAAAATTCTGTTTTAACAAATCTATAAACTTAATATATTTAGAATAACCATTTTTGTATAAAAGATTAAATACTTTTTTATATACTACATTTAATATACAAAACCTCATTAAATCGTTATTATTATTTACTTTATACAATAATCCTTCCTTAACTTGAAAAAATAATTTAATTACATTAATACTTAGTTTTTCGTTTTTTTTTAATTACCTTTATTATTTTAATTAATATTAACTCAGTTTTATAGCTTTTTATTAAGTTTTTTTGAAACTTGTTGTTTATTTTTATTAAAATTGCTGAATAGCTAAACAACTATTAATTAATATTTTATACAATTAAAAAAAACAAATTTAGTTTGTTTAGTTTTACATTTACTTTATTTTTATCTTTTTCGCAAAACAATTTCAATAAAACATTTAGAATAATATTATCTTTTTTTACTTTATATTTAATATCTAAATTAAATATAAAAATAAACTTTATTACAAATATTAACTTAAAGTTTAATTTAACTATAGATATTGTTTTTATAATATTTAATTTCTTTGTAATAACAATAAACACACTACAATCTATATAAATAATAATAAAAAATACTATATTACATTAAATAATATAATCAGTTTTTTTTAACTCCTAAATAAAAACTATTATTTTTAATTTTAACAACTAATATCTTATTTCTACATTTTAAAATTATCAAAATAAAAATAAAATTAATTGAATACTTAATCTATTAAAATATTTTTTTGAAATAATATTTTCTTTAATATAATACAATATCAAATTTACTCTTTATATTTTCAATATATCAAAATCTATAAAAAATAATTTTTACAAATTAATATATATTAATACTTATTTTCATTATAAAACTATTTTGATTTTATTAAAAATTATAATTTCTATTTTCTAACAATTTTTTGAATATTTTATAAATTATAAAATTATATTTTGCTTTTTTTTTATATAAAATACTTTTAAACAATTATATCTTTTTTTTCTATAATAGTTTTACAATTTCTATATAGCTTTTTACAAATTATCAAAAATATTTAATTATATTTAAAAAACGTTTCAGATTTTGCAAATTCTTTGGAAATACAATTTTTGATAATATTGTTAAATAATTGTTAGTATTGAATAGGTTATATATTAACTTTTTATTCTAAAACAATTATTGATAAATAATTTATAAAACATTTTATATTTTAAATTGCAATATTATATTTTACAAATTTTAAAAAAAGTTATTAAAAATAATTCCAATGTTTTTTTAAAGTTTTACTTGTAATAATTATATTATTTATATATATTCTAACAAAATCTTTTAGATTTTTTAATATCAAGTTTATTTGTTGTTGAATATATACTAATAAGTTTTAGAATCCTATTAAAAAACAATTAAAAATATATTATTCTATATAAAATATTATTATAAAATATTATTTAAACAATAAATATACTTACTATTAAAAAAAGAAAGATATACAATCAATTATTATAATATACTTATATTTTTGAATTATATATAGAATATTCTTTTACAATAATATTAAATATATATTAATTATTACTTTACTATTAAGATTTCATATATCTATAATAATACAGGTTTTTTCTTTCCCTTCTAATAAAATTTTTCTAATAATAAATATTAAAAAAGCAAAAAACATTGAAAAACAAATTCTCTTTAATTTGTTTTAATTTATTAATACTTCAAAGCCTTCTTTTAATATCTTCTAATCTTTATTACTTAACAAGTATTTCTTAGCTTTTCCTTTATATTTTGTTTTTTAATTTAAATACAATTCCATTATTAACCAATACTTCTCCAAAAGCTTAATAAACCCTACATTATTCTATAATATTTATAGAAAACTTTTTAATAATATAGCGAATTCTATTATAATACATTTATCTCTATATATTATTACTTCTATTAAATAAATTATTTTATTTATACCTAAAATATTTTCTAGCATTACTATTATTAAATATAATAGATTTTTAACTATTAAATTAATTATCTCCACTATATTATTAATTGCCTTATATATCTCATCAAAATCAAAATCTATTAGCATTTCTATTATCGAATTTATTAATAAACAAATTTTTTTAATAGAATTATTTTAAACTAGTATAACTAAAAAATAAACATTATATCTATATATATACAATAATAATAGCATTTCTTTTAATTTAAATAATAAATTTTTGCCTTTATCTTTTATTATATAATAAATTATAATAAAAACTAACTAGCCTAATATTATAATTATTGATTTTAAAAATTTTATTGTAAAACGTTTTTAATCTAAATTTTGTATAACAATAATAATTGGAATTATTATACTATATAATATTATTATTACTTGCTTTTCTAATATTAGAATATTAATTTCTTTTAATACAAAAACATTATTACTAATAATCATCTTTACCATTAACACTTCAACTAAATAAACTTTTCTATAAAAACAAGCTATTATTACTTTATTTAATTTAATTCTTAAAAATATAAAGATTACAATAACATATTTTATTGATTATATTTTATTACTTCCAATATCTCTAATTTTAATAAATTTAATACAAATATAGACTAAAATATTATCGATTATATTTAACAGCTAGTTTTTTTTAATTATTATCATTTACAAATTTATATTTATATATATATTAAACAATATATTATTGATTATATTAAAATATATTTACACTATAATAAAATACCACTTACAAAGGCTATACTCTATTCTAATATACTTATCTATATTTGTTTTTGAATTAACAAAGATTATTTTTTTATTTATTATACTATTACTTTTAACTACATTGCAAATTAATACTATTTTTGTATTATTATATTCCTTACATAAATATTTAAACAATTTATTATATAAACTAAATTCTATTTTGCATTTTTTATAATATAATAATTAAGCTTAGTAAAGTATAATAATTATAATAAAAAAGTTAAAAAGTTTATTATTATAGTTTTTAAGATATTCTTCAAAACCAAAAAAATCAGCAAATATTAATAATATAAAATTATTGTTTATATTTTGCTTATTATATTCCCTATTATTTTAATAATTATATTTTTTATATATACTACTATTTTAATTTGAATTAAAGTTTGTTTAATTATTATTATAAACATTATTTTCATTATATCCTTCCTTATTAATTAATATCTAAAATAATATTTATACTTTTAATATTTTATATACTAATTGTTTATTATCAAATAATTGCTATTTATATTTTTAATTATAATTATATTAATTGCAATTGTATCTATTCTACTTTGTAAACTTATTATATTATAATAATACTAGAAAAACTTAGTTAAACTATTTTATTTATAATTATATTTAAAATTAAACTAATACTAAAATTCTGTTATATATAAATGTAAATAATTGATTGTATAATTGTTATATATAAAAGTATTAATTTTGATTACTTAATCTATAATATTTACTTTATATATACCCCTTATTAAAAATATAATAATATTTTTATTACCTTCTATTCCAAACTAGCAAATGATTAATTATTGTTTAAAATACTAATTCGAAATTGTTAATTTGTTTAAAAAAATCTATTAAATATATATTAATTTGTAGATATTTAATATATAATTAAAAATCCAATAACAAATTGTTTTAGATTATTATTAACTAATTATATTTTATTATTATATTTATTACTTTTATATTCCAAAGTATAATATTCAAAAATTTTTATATAATTTATTCTTCTTGAAGATCTTTAATATAATATTTGTTTTTTAATAAGTTTTATATAATAATTCCTAAGTATATTTTGAAATATTTTTTTAAAATATTATATAAAACTAAAATCATTGTTATTGTTATAAACGTTTTTTTAATATTTGTAAGTTTTGTAGTATACTATATATAAGTTATATTACATAAGCAATTCAAGAATACTTTGATAATTACAACTTTGTTATTAGTTAATACTAAATGCTTTAGCCAAAATATAAATATATAAATGTTTGTATACATTACAGCTTTTTCTATAATTATTATTTTAATATTTTGTGAATCTTTTTAATTAAAATCAAAAAAACCTATATCCTTTATTTACAAACTTTGTTAATATGTTTAATTGTTTAATTGATAATCTGGATCTGGTAATCCTATTAGTAATAGTTGTATTTTGATTTACTAGACGATAGTTGTTGATAACTATTTTATTTATACTTTATTGAAATCCTACTTTTTATTATATTTAAATGCATTTTAACTTATATTGTACTATTAATTGAACAGCTAATTATATACTTTTTTTCCATATAATTAGGTAATCCCACTAAAGTGTTATTGAATTTTGTTACAATTGTAAACATTATATTGCCTATATTGTTGTTTTTATAACCAAAACCTAAAAATAGAATTATTATCTTTATAGTTTTTAAAAGTATTTAGAAGATTTTGCCTTTACTCCTTACATTTTGTTTATACAATTTATAATCTAATGTATTATTGATTAATAAAAAATTAAACATTTATATAATTTCTAATAAAGGATTTTATAATAAAATAATAATAATAGTTAATATTACCACCCGAAACGAATCTCTTAAAAGCAAATTTTAAAGCAAATTAACTATCTCAAAACTTCAATTACTCAGATTTGTTTTAATAATCACAATATTTTTATTGATTCTTCTATTTATAACTATTTCTTTACTTTTATCAATCCTTTTGTATATAACTATTTCCTTTATCGTTGTTTTTTTAATATAAATATTAAAATCTTATTTAAAACTATTTATAACCCATTATAATACCAATTTATCTAATACTCAATTTTCTAAAAAAGCCTCTTTTATTAAACTTTTTGATCTTATACATCATCCATTGTTGTTTGATATTGAAAGGGAAAGCAAATAAATATAAATATTATAAATATTATCGATTGCCTATTACAGCTTAGTTAAAATATATCTAATAAAATTGTACTTCGTACATATAAACACTTATAAATGCCTTGCAGTATTAATAGTTTTTTAATTTATCAAACTATTATACTTCGATATATCTCGTCAAAAAAGGTCCCTCTAACCTACTATTAAAAACTAATTGTTTATCAAATTTCGTTTCTAATTATATTTAATTGGGAAAAACAAGAAGGGATTAAATTGGTTTAAATTTGGATTTGTTATTAAATATAAACATTTATTATATATAATTGTAAAATCTATTAATTATAATCTATACTAGAAGTTACTTAAAAAGGCTTTAACGTTTGTTAACGTTATCTAACGCTTAATAGCGCTTAACAGCGCTTATAATATTTATATATTTGATAAATCTTTTTGTAATATTTATATTTGAATAGGTTTTAACAAGTAATAGAGATATAGTATTTTTTAAATAGTTATAACAGATTGTAATATAAAAGTATTTTATTAAAGGTTCTTTTTTTTAAAAATTTATTTAATAAAAGGAATATAAATTTATTTTGTTTTTGTAATTGAATAAGTATTAGTTTTCTATTAGTATTTATTGTTATATTTAAGTAATAAAATTTAGAATTTAGAATTTTTATTAAATTATTAAAAATTGTAAAAAAGATTCTTTTGTTTTATTTAAAAAGTTTTATTCTTTTTATTATTGTTTTGATTATAGTTTAAAACCAAAACGCCGATAAACCTTCGTAAGCTCGTAATAGTTTGTTTGCTTAAGTACTTTTAAATATTAATAAGAAATGCATTTATTAAATAAAAGAGAGATATATTATTTATTTTGTATTTGTTATTCAATTTACAACTTAATTTTTCGATTTTATTTAGTAATTTATCTTATTTTACCAACAATCAAAATAATACCTACAGAATCTTATTATTACCTAGGTCCACGACTCCACGAGTATTCAAGGTTCGATAATAATAATAACCCCCCTGGGCAGCCTTATGGAATATTTGAATATATTTACACTAAAACTCAAGATAATAAATTTTAGTCAAAGTTACAGTTACAGTGGAAAATCACCGAAAAAAAAAAGGCAAGGGAAGAGCAAGAGGAGTCCCCAGACAAAACTAAGGGAAAAAATAAGCCAATAATTAATTCAAACTGGTGTGTGTTGGGGTTGCAGGTGGTGCGCAGGTGGGTGGTGCATAACCATAACCATAATCATAACCATAAACATAACTCCCTCCCTACCTACCTAGTACATACATACATACATACATACATACAACCACAACCTAATAATTCTCTCATCCCTTCCAATTTCTCAAACACAACAACTTCACTCAGACCTCACTTACACTCACATACACACTCTCACACACTCTCTTCCTCACTCACACACACACACACTCTCTCTCTCTCTCTCATTCCATCCATTAAATAACCTCAAGCTTCAACTTTTTATCCGCTCTTCATCAAATCTCCAACTTTATGACCTGCTCGACCTTCCGCCAACCTATTCATCATACCTAAAGGAAAATCAAAGGGAACCTTGGAAATCCTTCGTTATTCGACCTCTTCCTATTCGAACCCCTTCCAATCGAACCCTTCCTATCGAACCTATATAATAGCTTCCTGCGTCTACATTCATTCGTTCGCTCGCTTTGCACCTTATCGCATCCATCCTCATCAGTGATCACGCCCTTTTCTTCTTTACATCTGCGCCCCAATTAGAGAATCCCTACTCAATTCAAAACCCAACCTACAAAAGATCTCAAAGCCACCACACTCTTAACGTTTCACCACTGAGTCGCACCTTATTCACAAATATAACAAACCACCAACCACAACATAAGACCGTTGATCCATTCTATCTATCTATTCATCCATCTGATAGACAAGCATTCCCCATTCGCATCAATATCCATCAAACCCTCCTGAGACCCCCGCCCGGAGTGCATCAATCGATTCAACCTTTTCGCAAAAGTCTCTGAACCATTTCTTCATTCCACGCTAGATTTAAGTCATTCACCTTTTGGCTCCTGTCGTGGAGCCTTAAACACCGCAGACGTGGCTTTCAGACAGGACTCCCGAAAGTCCCTGCTTACTCTTGGTCAGGGACCATATGAACAAGACGCTGGAGGTTATTTTCATCGTGAAGGGCTCATATCAGGACCCAACGCATCATCACCAAATCAATCAGAGAAGATGTATCTTCCAAATACACCGTGGACATGGGCCTTTATGATTGCCGCGACACTACAAGCTATAGCGGTTTTAGCAATTGAATCGTATGTATTGTGGAAGAGGCCTCATTCGATTCATTCATTTACTAACATGTATCCCTAGATATGTATTCGCAAAATTCCAAACGAGTCTGATCAAAGGCAAACAGCAAATCGCTCTCGATCGAACGATTCCAACCTACCTCATCCTATTCATCTTTGGGTTCCTCTATCAGGTTGTCCTGGTATACGATTCTCTACGACTCAAAAATACAATTCAGGTTATCGGTCTGTGCATGTACAATGTTGGAATGTTGATATATGCCGCCATTCAATACGATCAAATCAAGACAGCGATTGAAGACTTACGTGCCATTGATTATATCGATGAGCATGCGAACGTCTGGCCGGATGTGCAAGGATTTTTAGCCGCAGTTCCATGTATTATCGCATTCTTTACCATTTTGATGTCATTCATAGCTTGGAAACTTTACGACGAATTTGCCTGGACAATTTACAAACACATTAGCGCTGACTTGCGAATGAAACGAAGATTCCTGACCTACCAAGTAAGTTGAATAGTCATCTTGTCCTTCATCACGCGAGTACTGATAATTTTAAGATTTACATCGCCTTGTTGAAGTTTGATTTCTTCTTCTTCTTGGGATTCACGGTCCAATTTCTTGTTATCGTTACTGGTGTACAGGATTTCGAATTCGGTTTAACGATAGCCGCCATTCCCATCACCGTCTTCATTCTATTCATGGCCGCCTTTTGGACTCGTCGTGAGAATAAACCAGGAATGCTTTCGGCAATCTTCATGTTCTTTTGTGGTCTGGCTTACTTTATCTTCAAACTTGCCCGAATGTATCAACCGGCTAAAGAGAACGACTATATGCCAGTTCGTAAGAATTTGACAAGTTTCGCCGTCATTACAATCATTCTTATCATCCTAACAATCACCAACGCCTCTATGTGCACGGCGAATTTCAACAAAGGTCTCAAGCCACATTTGAGGAAGAGAAAGATTGGTGGTGAAGAGGAGAAAGCCGATCATATGACCGAATTGCCAGATCTTCATAATCCCAAAGCAACCAACCGCATGACGATAGATTAAGCAAAAAAAACAAAATAAATTTGTGAATAAAAAAGGGGCATAAAACTTTCAAGATATCTGGTGACAAATTTTGGAATTGGAATATGGTTTCTTAGGAATGGATTTACACTGGGACGACTATGACATTGGGGGTTTTCTTCTTTTCTTTCTTGTTACTTTTTTCTTTATTCCTTTCTTTTTCTTTATTTTTCGTCCTGCAACTTTTATTGTGATAGTCCTTTTTTTTGAGCGAAGATATTTATGCTGCCATGTCTTGCAAGGCCCATATGGCTGGTAGGCATGCAAAGGCATTCGAGGAAACGAAACCTCACTTCATACCCGGAATCGATGGATATTGGTTGGAAGGCGTTAGAGAGGGCGTGATGTGTTGATTTTTTGTGTTTAGGATGGATGGCGCAGATGCTGGAATTTGTAGGGGCGGTGTTGATTGGATTGGATTTGGATTGTGTTATGGATGGATGGAAGACCTTTCTAAATAGGATTGAGTTGCTGAGCGGGGATGTCCTATTTGGGTTTGAGAGGGAAAGAAAGAGCATATTAGCGTGGCACTTCATAAGTTGCGATGTGTTGTTTGCATATGATGGCTTTAGAGAAGCGAAAATCAAGAAGCGAGAGAGATCTTTTATGGACGTATGGAGGGAGGGAGGCAGGGAAATGGGGGATGGGGAAGTGAATGAAAATTATGGTCTTTAAATCTACGTTCGATGGTCTGATGATGTACTTGTTGTGCTTTTGTGATTGTTGCCCCTTTTTCGGCTGGCGCTTTCTACTTTTCATTCTATACCTAGGTATGATGATGAATCGATGGATAAGTAGTATCATACCTCTCTTCCCAGCTTTGAATCTTGAATGTCGAGGAGGGAGGGAGGGAGGGAGTCGGTGAACGCGTGGGGGTGAAAGCAGTACTTATTATTACGCGGTGACACGCAGGTCAAGGTGGGGTAGTCCCTCTTCTCTAATATTAAGTACTGTAGCCTGTAGGCTCTAGCTCATCTTCCCCACTATGGTGCATGTTACTGTTGTTACATGGATAGACTAGACGGATTTGGTAGGTGGAGCTTGTATGTATGTATGTATGTATGTATCATGCAGTGTGCGGTATGCGGTATGCGGTAGTGGGTAGTGGGTGGGTAGTGTTTGGGTGGGTAGGTATGCTTCTTCTTTTAGGTATTGTTTGTTGGTTGGGTTGGGTTTTATGTTGATTTCTTGGGTTTTTTGGGGGGGTTTTGGGGTTCTTTACCATTCTCATAGTCTTCCATAATCCGTCCTCGGTATCTCTTAAAGAGTTTCTCACCTATTCCTAGCTTTCTACCTTCTCTGCCCCCTTTTCATGGCCTGATATGGGTTTGAATTGCATGTATCTAATCTATACATTACCCCTACGCGATCTGCTATGTTATATAGGCGTGAGATTATCTGATTCAAATTCCATCTTACCTTCACCTCTCATAGATACCTCCACGACTTATTCGTTTGTCAACTTTCAATGGCTTGGTCTCTCTTCACTCTAGTCTCCTTGCCTACTCTCCCACCCATCTGATATGCATGCCCTTCTTCATCTTGAACTCAGCACAGCAGACACTTCAACAAAAATTGGATAGGAATGTAAAGAGATAACAGCAGGGATCCAATCGATCTTCAAAGACTACCCATAGACTTTGATTGAAGAAGAAGATTTATTAACTTTACACCTGGCACGTCATAGGCTTGATATAATCCTTTGCTGAACACGGAATAAGATATTCCTCATCTACTCCGGCCAGTGTTGTCAAAGCTAAGGGACTGGGTGTAGATTTCAGCACCGACTAATTGCAGTTACAATGCCATTATTCGAAGACTCGAAGCAGTCGAGGACTACCGCGAGCAAGTCAACAGCAAGAGCTCCGAATGATTCACTTGGGCCTGGATCTCGTCGAGAGCTTTTCAGCCGGTGATATTTCCAGAAAGAAGAGAAAGAAATTGTGACAAGCTATCATATGGGGAAGGGAGAGGGAAAGAAGAGGGGGTGACTGGGAAGTAGAATAGGAGGGGACTTGTACTGTATCGGTATCTATACTGTAGCATTGGAGATGAATGCTCACTTTGAGGTTAGGTAGCTATTGTTAGCATGAAGTAGATGTCAATGGATTGTAGCATTAAAGCTTCTTTAACGACGGTGGTGATGATAATTTGATATGGATGAGGAAGTGGCTAATCCCTAGCTAATATGTGGCGTTAGTGATGTGGCGCACCGTTCGCTTACATAAGTATAAATTTAGCTGAGATGATGCTGATACGATGCTACAGTTTCATTCTGCTTTGCCTCCCCCATTCTCAATTTTCTTTTCTTAGCTATTCTCCTTCCGCATTTGTCAATTTAGGGACGGCACCGGTTTTATATTGCTGTTATAGGATTTTTAATGGATATTGGTTTCGCGGTCTGTTCTTTTCATTCGATGCATCTTCTGTTTGGATTCTACCTAGGTATCTATCTCTTTGTACATATCAAATTTGTCATCTTCTGCTCATTTTACATACCATGCTATAAGATCTTACCATAATTCATAGTATCTACATCTACATATCATCTCTTCTCTCTTCGCCGTGATCTTCATCTGCATCTTACTCAACACAGCCTTCATTCTGCCTTGCTTAGTTCCTTGGATTCTTGGCTCTACACGATTAATTATACAGTACGAAACACCCACATTCTTTCCATGGCGATGATATAAAATCATCCACCATACAAATCAACATACCTCTGTCGCACATTGAAACACGCAGCACAAGCATGCGCTCAAGTATATCTATCTAATTTCTCCGCAAAAGGCTCCCATTGCCACTATGGGCTTGTTCCGCCAAGTACAAACCTTGACGGGAAAGAACATACTCATTATCCTCAATCGCCATACCTTTAGCACGTGTATACGCGCATTTGTCCTCCCAGTGGCGCTGATTATATTCCTCAGTTATGCTAGGAATCTTTTCATAACTCCTTCGACTTACGGTATTGGCTCAAGCCACAAGATTCGATCATTAGCAGAAGGCCTCAATGCTGCGACTGGGGGGCGAAACACTCTGGCGTTTGTGAACAATGGTTTAACGGGAGGAGACATTGATGATGTTATTGCTGGACTGGCTTCGCAGGCCGAGGCAGTTGGGGCAAAAGTGCAGCGTTTGTCGACTGAGGCTGAACTGCTAGACGTCTGCAAAAGTAGTCTAAGAGGAGCAACATCATGTTATGGTGCTATCGTTTTCCAATCGTCACCCACCGAAGGAACAGGAGGAATATGGAATTATACCATGCGAGCGGACGGCGCATTTGGTACGAAGATTGATGTTACAAAGGATACAAATGATGCAGAACTTTTCCTCTTACCACTACAGCGCGCTGTTGATTTTGCAATCGCTTCAAGAAACAATACAATCAATCACAATGCTTTACCTGCCATCGTCCACGAATATACATATACTAGTCAGACCCAGAAGCAACGCGAGACAGCAATTCGTACAGGTTATCAATCCTCTATCATCAATATACTTGGTGTTGCTTTCTTAGTTGGTATGGTTGGAGTTACATATCACTTGACTGGCTTCATTGCTTCCGAGCGGGAACTTGGAATGTCACAACTTTTAGAAGCTATGATGCCCAATTTACGAAGATGGGAGCCTCAAGTAGCTAGGATACTTTCATATCATTTGGCATTTGATATCATTTACATACCAGGATGGATTATTATGGCTGTGGTTTTAGGAGTAGGAGTTTTTGCTCAAACTTCTATGGCCATTGTCATCATATTTCATGTTTTAGCCGGTCTTTCGCTCACATCATTCTCCATACTCGGTGCTGCATTTTTCAAGAAAGCTCAACTTAGCGGCATCAGTCTTGCAATTATTACACTCCTACTTGGTGTTCTTACTCAAGTCATTGACAAGACAAATTCTGGAACTGTGGCCATTTTGAGTTTGCTTTTTGCTCCATGCAATTATGTATTTTTTCTTATTTTCATGGCTCGTTATGAGAGGCAAAATATTGGCACTAATCTTGTACGAGCCGCGCCAAATAATCCATGGTCGCTACCAGGAATTGCTCTATGGGTATTCTTGATCATCCAGATATTTGTATATCCAATTCTCGGGGCTTTAGTGGAACGCTATCTCTTCGGGACAATGTCCAAGGGCCGCTCAGTGATTAGCCAAGGCTCGGAAACACATGCACAATCACTTGGGCCGGGTAGCTTGGAGACTGTTCGATTGGAGAATTTCACAAAGCATTACAGACCGAATTGGTTTCGACTCAAGACTGCTGGATTTACCAAGATTCCAAAAGCTACTGTCGTCGCTGTCAACGATTTAAGTTTGACTGCTCGTAAAGGTCAAATCCTTGTTCTTCTTGGTGCTAATGGATCTGGAAAAAGTACCACTCTAGATGCGATTGCAGGATTGAATACCGTTACTAGTGGAAATATCATAGTTGATGGAACAGGAGGATTGGGTATTGCTCCACAGAAGAACGTGCTTTGGAATGAGCTCACGGTGGAGGAACATATTCGTATCTTCAACAGCCTCAAATCCACGGGTCCACGCGACAGCAAAGCGGCTCTCAAAGAACTCATTGTAGCAATTGACTTGGACCGAAAGATTGGCGCAAAGTCGAAAACTTTATCCGGTGGTCAAAAGCGAAAGCTCCAACTAGGGATGATGTTCACTGGTGGAAGCTCAGTATGCTGTGTAGATGAAGTAAGTAGCGGACTAGATCCTCTGAGCAGAAGAAAGATCTGGGATATTCTTCTAGCCGAAAGAGGCTCACGAACGATCATTTTGACAACACATTTCCTTGACGAAGCTGATCTTCTGGCGGATCGTATTGCAATATTGTCTAAAGGTACTCTTCGAGCAGAAGGCTCTTCTGTAGAGTTAAAAGAGAAATTAGGCGGTGGTTATCGCATTAATCTTCCTACTGGCCATGACCATAAAGTGCCTCCTCAGATAGAGGGTATTAACCAGCATGTGTCGTTTGGTCAAATGACTTACGTAGCACCGACCTCCAAACAAGCCGCGCAAATCATCAAACGTCTCGAAGAAAATAACATCACAGAATACCAATTGTCTGGACCTACTATTGAAGATGTATTTCTACAATTAGCGGACGAGATTCGAGCCGAAAGCGATGAGAGTCTTATCCTTCGAAATTTGTCATCTGATAACGAGCAATCTGGCAAAGAAAAGGGACCTGTCACAAAACTCGCAATGGTTAACACTCATGAGCGTCCAGCACTGGAACTTTATACAGGTCAAAATATTGGATTCTTCCGTCAAGCTTGGGTTTTATTTAGGAAGAGGCTTACTGTTCTACGACGGAATTACCTACCGTATGTTGCTGCTCTTCTGGTGCCAATCATTGCAGCTGGCCTTGTGACCCTGTTTCTGAAAGGTTATAAAGGTGCCAACTGTACACCAACCGATAGAGTCTCCGTTTCTGAATCGGAAAATCTCTTCGCTGTTGGGAAGTATGATCTTGTTGTTGGGCCATCCTCGAGGTTTACCACGGAGGTGCTTGCTTCGTTGTTTGAACCTCTATTGTTTGGGATATTTCCTACACAAGATCAGATCCAGAATCACACTCATCTCGTCGATACTTTACCCCAATTCAACAATTACATTAATCAGAACTTCGCCAACGTTACCCCCTCAGGGTTCTTCCTTGATGACAGTGGTTCACAAACCACACTTGCGTATAAAGGAAATGGCGATATTTACAATGCTGTATGGGGCCAGAATGTCATGGACATCATGCTCACAAATATAAGCATTGCCACTCAATATTCGCAATTTGATATTCCATGGGCTCCATCAACCGGTAAATCATTACAGCTTGTCGTATATTTTGGTCTTGCAATGTCCGCATACCCCGGATTCTTCTCCCTCTATCCTACTGTCGAAAGAACCAGGAATATTCGAGGTCTTCAATATTCTAATGGCGTGCGGTCACTTCCATTGTGGCTCTCGTATGTAGCGTTCGATTTCATCCTCGTTCTCATCTCAAGTGCATTGAGTGTCATAATCTTTGCCGCGGCATCTTCAGTTTGGTACCATGTGGGCTATCTATTCATCATATTTGCACTCTTCGGTTTGGCATCGATTTTACTATCATATGTTGTATCACTTTTTGCCAGTACACAACTTTCCGCGTTTGCATTTGCTGCTGCTGGACAAGCCGTCATGTTCCTCATCTATCTAATTGGGTATCTTTGCACTTTGACCTATGCCCCAATCAACGAAATCGATTCAACACTTATCATTGTGCATTTCGTTATTAGTGTTTTTACACCAATGGGGAGTCTTATCCGAGCATTGTTCGTCGCATTGAATCTATTTTCTACTACATGTTCTGGCGAAGAATTGGCACCTTATCCTGGAGGAATCTTACAATATGGTGGACCTATCTTATATCTAATAATCCAGATATTTGCTCTTTTCGCCATTCTCCTGTGGTACGATAGTGGCTCTATAGTTGCTTGGTTCCGAAGACATCGAAAGTCATCCACTGCAGTCACTGAAAATGAAGTTCCTGCAGATGAAGAAATTGCCGAAGAACTTGTCCGAGTAAACTCATCAAATGACGGTCTTCGAGTTCTTCATCTTACCAAGAAATTTGGCTCTGTAACAGCAGTTGAAAACATGACATTTGGCATAAAACGTGGAGAAGTATTTGCACTCCTTGGGCCAAATGGTGCAGGAAAGTCTACCACTATATCACTGATTCGTGGTGATATACAACCAAGCAAAAATGGAGGAAATGTATTTGTGGAGAATATTGAAATCAATAGACATCGTGCAGATGCAAGGGCTCATCTTGGAGTTTGTCCTCAATTTGATGCTATGGACCAGATGACCGTTCTCGAGCACCTAAGATTTTATGCTCGCGTGAGAGGCGTCCCAGATATTGAACACAATGTCCAAGCTGTTCTTCAAGCTGTTGGTCTCCAAGCTTTTGCTTCCCGTATGGCCGCGAAACTCTCCGGTGGAAACAAACGAAAATTATCCCTCGGAATAGCTTTAATTGGTAACCCAACCGTGCTACTTCTCGACGAGCCGTCATCGGGTATGGATGCCGCTGCTAAGAGGGTCATGTGGAAAACGCTTGCTTCGGTCGTCCCAGGTCGTTCACTCTTACTTACGACTCATAGTATGGAAGAGGCTGATGCTTTAGCTGATCGTGCAGGTATCATGGCAAAGAGAATGTTAGCTATGGGAACTTCTGATCATTTGAGAAGCAAGTTTGGTGGTGCATACTACATTCACTTAGTTCTTAAAAGCGCCCCTCATACGGCCGATGATGAGATTTCCACTTTACGAGCTTGGATCGATGACAATTTCCAGAATGCGGCAATCGAAGACAAAACTTTCCATGGCCAAATGCGCTTCTCTGTTCCAATATCGAGTTATTCTTCAAAGCATGAGTCCGAGAAATTGAGAATTGAATCAGATGAAGATGAGATCAGCAGCCTGGGAACTAGTAATCACGAAACCAAGTTACGAGATACAGGCATAGGATCCCTAATAATGAAATTGGAAGATCATAGGGAAGCACTGGGCCTGGAATATTATTCGGTTAGTCCGACGACGCTGGATCAGGTTTTCTTGACGATTGTTGGGAATCATAATGTAGAGGAGGAAAATTATGCGGCGCCTAAGGAGAAGAAAAGACTTGGGGCGTTGATTAAATTGGGAAGGGGAAAGAAGGTATAGATGAGGTTAAGGAAAAAGGAGAGGGGTGAGGCGGAGTCATTACATGATATATGATACATGCATAATATACAGCATCTGATGATGATACCATACCACAGTACACGGGATATGATAGCATGTTTTGTTGGAGTTCCGTATATATAGATCATTTTGAATTAATAAATCCCATTTGAACATTCTAAATCTGGTTCTGCGACTCCAGACGAGAGATTCGTGTATGATGTTAAAAACATCAGGATTTTTTATGTTTAGGAATTTTTTTATGGGTTTATATCAATCTGAATGTTTCGAGGGTCTTTAAAGTCCCTAAAGGATCCTCGTCTACTAGGTAGGTTGGGTTTATATGTTATTATGCTTTTTCTCAATTGTTTAAGGAACGCTCTACGTTATCTTTCTTGCACCCATCGTCATCTGAGATGGTTACATGCTAACTATCATTCTTCATCACAGAACTCAATCGCACGACCCTCCATCATGTCTACCATCAAGAAAGAGGAAAATTTGGCCGAAGAATTAATTACCTTTGCCTCAGGTAGTATTCCTTTCCCATATCCTGTCATGCTTCACCCGTATGCCGTCCTCATCACATCTATAATCCAGGGTCATGGAGCAGGTAAAACTGAGGCGGTCACAGGTGCCTCAACTTGGCCAACGCAGACTGTAGTCAGTTCCAAGGTTCCGCATGATGGGGACAACAATCGATTCCGAGAACTATCTAGTGATACTCGTTCGATGGAAACATCACATAACGATCTGGCCCGACTCGTGAGCTGTGAGTCTCGAGTGGAAGCTTTACGCCCTCGCGGTGCGCTTTGCGGGGTACCGGTGCACCTAAACTCTCCGTGCTCCTACGACATGATGACTTGGCTACCAACAGATGACAGGATGGTGATCTTACTCCGTCATGGCACGTCGGCTGGCTTGTTTTTTACTCTAGCTTGATTCCACACTCAGACCTCTCCGCGGCCTTCGTAGACCAAAGTACGAGGTTGATGACCTTGCCAACATCCATCTCATTGTAAGTTATCCCTTGCCAGTGTCATGAGGAAAACTCGCTGACATCGCTGCAGAGGGAACACACTAGGTTTGGTTCGTCTTAACCTTGAGCGAGACATCATTGAGGCCGAAGCAAAAAAAAAAAAAAGTATGCATGGCTTTACTCATTATGGCTGAGCATGTTAACTAACATTTGCGTTTTAGTGGCGAAATTTTCAGGATGCCCTTTGGAATGGTTGCAATAACTTCGTTGAGAAGACTGGTCTCATGGTATGTTATCCCCTTTCCTCTTCCTACCTATGACCAAATGACCACATGCCGACCTGATAAAATGTAGATGGTCATTTTCTGCCTGTGTTACTTCGTCATCGACGGGGCATCCAGAGTTATCCGCTATTACATAGACCATGACAATATGGAGGCGGCCAAAAATTGGTTGATGTTGTTGGGTACACTTATTATGATAATGGCATTGTGTGTCCAGAGATAATATTACGATGACTGATCGGTCAGCTCTCTAAACAATGATTGTCATTCACACCTCGTCCCGATAATATCGTATCATGTTGAAACCTGAGACTCAGAGCACAACCATGCAACCTGCGCATGTTTTTGTGAATGAAGCATACTTTACCTGGGGTTTGTTGCTATTGTGCCAAGATACCGGCAGTGATAGATCGAAAAGACTTGTATTCTTTTTGTATTCATTCACATAAGCTGCCAGAAGGCATACTCAAGAGCCGGGAATCTTCTCATCGATAAGGCATAAGGTTAGTTAGGTATATCCCCAAGAAGCTACGCCGGTGAGTAGGTAGACGTCTGCAGTAAGCAAGGATGAAGTGCCGTGTCATCGAAAGCCTAAAGCAGCGGGTATGAAATTGGCATTCGAGGATCGCGGTCCCCAGTACAAGTTTCTAGATGGAACAACAGAATGAGAGAGAGAGCCATTCCTTTGCAAACCTTCCAGGTGCTTTGGTTGGCGTGGTATGCTATGCGATCGGATCCAAAGACGTGGTGGACAGAGCATGAGTTGACTGGCGCGTGGAATCTTGATGCAGATCTTGATAGGTACTCTCGATAGTCATTATAAGGTAGTGGGGTGGAGATTTCGACCACCATCCCGGATTACTCGACTTCCATGTTGAAAATTGGAGGCCTATAAATGGTCCTAGTGGAAGGTCTTGGTTGGTTATGGAAAAGTCTAGTGGCATCCCTCTGATGATCAATCCGAGGACCATTGCTTGCTCCTACAAGGCCCCCCCGCCGGTATCAATTCATCTTCGAGTGGGGAGATACGATCGATGATATCTTATATTGTCGAATCTGGTGCACTTCCGAAGGGAATAGATTCTGAAAGCTCAAGCCGATTCTGCAGGAGATTCGGAACCAGAGATTTGGTTGTGCGAGCAATAAAAACCTGCGATGAAAGGAAAAGCTTGTAGGGCGATCACTGATCATCAATATAGCAGGAATTGCAGAGCTATTGTAGCAAGGTCTGAGTAAGCAGGAGCACATCGAAAAGACTTATATTAATCCAGTATTCGTTCATATACATATACGTAAACTGCCAAGCAAACAACATCACGTATTCTCCTCCTTCCTCCCTCAAACAACACCCTTAGCCCACCTACTTACATCCACCCCCGCGAAATTCGTCTTTGCTTTTCCTACACTTTCGCTGCCTCCAATCCTGAAACTCTCGGGGGGTCCAAGGTAACTTGAGCGTACGCCTCCCATGTTAATTATCACTATGAGGATGAGTTAGCACATCACTCTCACTCCTAACCAAAATCTCGAAGAACAAACAACTCACCTTTCTGGAAAACAACACCCGGTTCAATCGCCCAAATCTTCAGCGTATGCGCGCCAGCTACCTTCAACGCCGTATGATTCGTCGTCGTCGTATTCCCACTACTCTGTCCCCAAACCCCATCGACTACTGCCCCCGCCCAGCCTACCGGGAAAATCGCAGTCGAAACACTACTCGGTACGAATTGTTTTATCTGCGGGGTTTCATCGTCGATCGCTATCGCATATTTAAGTGTTCTTTCGCGACCGTTTTGATTGAGAGATGGGGAGACATAGAGAGTGATTTTGGTGATGGGCGTGGGGGTGAATGTATACAGGTTGTAGAGAAGGACGGGACCATGCGTGGTATTTTGCGTCGGTGCAAGAACGGGATGCAGAGTGACGCCCGATGAAATACGTCCGAGGCCGGGGAGCGTGATGTAGGACACGTCATCTACGGAGGTGGAAGAGGAAGCGTGCTCTGCTTCGATGGCGATGTGGCCGTCGGATTCCACGAAGCCGTTGGAGAAATTTGAGGGCACGATGGTGTTGTTGACGGGGAGGCGGACGGATGGGGGATCGTAGTTTCCCCATTGACCGCCTTCGCAGGAGGAGGTGATGAAGAGCGTTACGACTGTGCTGTTGGGGGCTGGGGGTGCGGATGACCAGTCGACGGATACATAGATTCGGGTATCGGTTCCGTTCGATCCACCGGTCACACCCGAAGTTTGGGATAAGTGAACATAAGGCTGAGAGGCGTTGATGGTCCAGCTGCAACCGAGGATGCCGCGAGCAAAGATATCGACATAGCGGGTTTGTGGTCCATATGGGTCCATGGGAGGTAGAGTCAACACTTCTGTGGAAAGGGCGTGGTAATTGTCATCTCCAGATACCGTGGCATTTGAGCCTTCGACTCCGACGCCAAGATTTCCTGCCACAGAAGTTTCGAGAGTTTGAACATATGACATGGGAGGAAGAGCATTGCGCATGGGTTGTTGCCAATAATCGAAACCAAGATGAGTTTCTATTGATCGTAAGTATCTTACCGTGATGAAAGATTATGGGGAAAAGATAAAGAAGGAAACTCACGATCCAGGAAGTGATTCCACTTTCCATCAAGCAAATCATGATATCTTTGAGTCAAGTTATGATCCATCTTAAAAGCGTCCAAGACCTCCTGGAAGACCTCATTCGCAGCATTTCTCTTCTGTTCTGTAAACAGTTTATTCTTACCAGCGCCAATATGAATCTGATTAACAGCCTGTCCTCCAAGTACTGGCTGTAAGATCATCTCATAATAAGCTGGTTTCCAATCCTCTCCCAGTTTGTCATAAACAGCTTGAGCTTCTTGGGCCAGTTGTTCCCACTGTGCGAGAATGGTATCGGCCTCATTGTAATTGATCACCGAATAAACTGTCATATCGAGGTTCTCGTATTTACGTCTTGCGGCCAGCATGCCATAAGTATCCACAATGCTTGATATGTTGGAAGCAAATTCAGTGCCGAATTCTCGGGCAGCCCATAATGTGAGCCATTTGGGAACAGAATCGTACCCCCATTGAGGTGTGTTGTAGGCGAGATCCATGAAGTGGTTTATGGGGATTTCGAGAGCTTTGAGATCACCTACGTTTAGCATCCAGATACGGTTTGCCTGGCGAGCGGAGGCCAGTTGCATCTGTTAGAACGTGTTTTGTTAGCTATCATTGTTACGCAGTCGGATATTAAGATGGAACCAACCTGCTCGACTGTCTTCTCGAGTTGAATCGTGTTGATCCACTTGTAAGCTCTAGGAGACCCAACAAAATCCACGTGATAATAAACACCTATTCAACAACCCGTCAGTATCTACATCTCTATTTTCCCCAAACGCAACTAATCATTTACTCACCAGCACCGCCACTCCTACTCGTCTCATTAGCCAAAGGTAACCTCCTCACATCTCCATAATTATCATCTGCCCACAACAATGTAATATCGTCCGGAACCGTCATCCCCGCTTCATAATACCCTTGAACCTCACTGTACAAACACCATATTTGCGGAATTTCAGTCACATTTCTCCCTTCAAAAACTTCACCAAATATCTCCCTTTGTTTTGTCACTACATCGCCTAGCAGCTCAATAGCCTCAGCTTGAGTCAAGGATAAAGCATTATCACCCGACCCGCGCATGGACATTGTGAAAAGAGTATTTGCGACGTAGGGAGCGGCACGCTGAGCACCGAATTTGAAGAATGGCGCTATGGATGCATTATTGGTGTTATATTGCCATTCTCCGTTACCGCCATATTGCTCGCCGAAAACAGACCATTCTTTGGTGGCACGCGCCATTGGTTCTGGATTTATTTTATGTTAGCTCGAATCTTGTGGTTTTATATTAGAGATAACACAAACCTGTATGACTTGTTCCCATTACAATACCGTAAGCATCGGCCAATGGCTGATTCGCATAATCATCCACATTGAACATACTATCCCATTGAGCGGGCCAGAAATAATTTGCTCTCAATCTTAGCAAAAGTTCGAAGACATTGGCGTGGAAATATTGATTAAAACCTGGTCCATATTTTCCTCGTGGGTAATTCGCACTGATATTGTTAGAGATCTTATTTCTCTCGCTCTCGTAGAATGAGAAAGAAAGAAAGAAAGAGTCGAAGGGTGGGATAACTTACTTAATCCAATTCGTCAAAGCCGGCTGTTCATCATTCAAGAAAAATCCTCTATACCTCACACTTGGCGTGTCCTGAATCTTTAGAACCTGCCTAGCATTTGGACTTAATGCCCAAACACCATCTTGCGTTCTCACTGGAACATCCGCCCACCACCACCAAGGACTAACACCTGCCTGTTCACTAATATCGTAAAGTCCGTATACAGTCCCTCGAAGATCACTTCCTACAATTACCATTGCCTTGTTAATGCCTGGTAAGGGGTTTTGAATGATGACGGACATGAATGCTTCCCATTTTCCTTTGATTGGACTGGGGTCTAAGAGACCGGATGAGATGAGCTGCGTAATCAGTGGAGACTGTGTGAGAGTCCCAACGATGAGGACCGTGGAAGAAGGATCAGATGGGTGGAGAGTAGGGCCAGTGAAATTTAGCTCTGGACCAAGGGTATACTATGTTCTTGTCAGATTTCTTCTTTGTCCATCAATTCAGATGTGATATGGATACATGGTATTTCCACCAAATTCTGGATAATTACTATGAGAAAACGTGAAAAAAACTTACATTAATATTATTCGTAGGCGCCCTGTAAGTATAAAGTACCTCGATTGCACCATCATTTCCGCTGTTGACTGTTGCATTGTGTCCTGCGTCTCCACCTGGATTTGCTATGTCTCCTACTGTTCCTCCTTCTCCATTCCCATTCCCATATCCACCCCTTTTACCTGCACTCGAACCTACTTTTGAAAAATTTCGCCCAGCATTTCCATCCCAATAAGCCAACGTCAAATTCTCGCCCACGACCTTTCCCAAATCTCCGGCTAAATCCTCCGCTGTTCTCAATACACCCCACCATTCTTCTTTACTCACCAATATCTGTGCATTCAACCCTTTACCTGCAATCTGCAAAGGTGAAGATGTGCCATTTGTCGGTTTTATTGTTGTGATTGTTGGATCTTGGCCTAATCCTGCAGCCAAAGGAAAGAGGAATGCCAACGAAGTGAGAAAGAGAGGCAGCCGAACAAGATCGGAAGATTTCATTTTGAATTGCCAGTGATTGAAATGTTGATCACCGCATGAATGAATTTGGAAGAATCACTTATCTAACCTGGCAAGATATCGAAAGAAAGGAAGAAATGATGTGAAGTTGGAGGGTAATGAAAGTAGGAATCGAGTGGTTATTAACCACTGCAGCGGTATATCCCAAGAGTCTGGGGCCCCGTACAGAAAGCTACCCCCGCCCCTCCCCGGCTAAATTCAAACTTTTACAGTTTAGGGAAAATGACGGAGCAGAGGATATAACTGCTGCATATGCCGATCCAATAATAATAGATTTAAGAGTGGGATAAAAGGGCATCCTTACGAATGTTTACATTGTGCCTGACAGCATTAGCATGCAGAGAGGTCCTCGATTTTAACGCATTATAATTAAGGGTTCAAGTAATATTTAAAGCTTGATTAATTTATTTGTTAAAACGAAACCGAATTAAATACTTTAGATTTTAATAAGAATTTTTAGTTTGAGTTTATCAAGTTTTATAAAAATGAAGTTAAATGCATATTAAATTAACCTTAAATCAATAAACTCCAATAATATGCCGAAAACCAATTGTCCAAGATGAATACGGGTGGTACTGTTTGCAACTCGGAAACAAGCGAATCCGCCTCCTCAGTACATATGCTCACTAAGCTGCATCCTATGGTTTGTGCTGCTTCATCTGATTTGCGGACTTTCTGTGCACCCAAGTTCAGCCAAGTGACGGCGAACTTATCCGTAAAAGTAAGATTGATGAGTGTAGTTCCTTTCCCGAAGAGCGGTGCGGAGATCTGCAAGATGATTTTGCGGGGTTCAACTCGTCACTCTTCTATTTAGCCTAAATGAAGTACTCGGGCAGATTTTATCAATTAAAGGCAACTATTCAATAATGTTGATATTAAAACTTGTATAGATATCAATCAATTTTCAAAATAGATATCACTGATGTTTCGAAGTCTTGAGTTTGAATTGTTTGAAATTGATTCTAGATTTAAATTAAGAATGTGAGTCTGAGCTGTCTTTGACAAGGAAATTTATTGAACTGTCATTTCAGCTGCCAGTGAAGAAGATCCGCCTGGTCTGAGTAGGTAGTAAAGCAAATCACAAGTACCTAGTTGCAATAGTTGGTTGAAATGATGATGAGTGAGAGCATATATGGAACACCCAAGAGCAATCCAAGAATACAACAAATCTGCAATAATAAACAACTCATTGATATAACAATACCCAAACCAATCGGCTCAAAATGATTTCCACCAACTTTGGCAATCAATTAAGTTACGATGGGAAGTGTTTGCAATCAAGGTGTAATGGATCACGAAATGTATTGAGCTGCGAATGACACGAGAAAGTCTGTTTGGAATTATAGAAAGTGTGTGATGTAGAGATCGCCAACCTTGAAGTACTTACAAGCAAGCCTCCTTTATCATTCTGCAACCTCCACAAAAAGTATTCCATCCGTCGTGTTCCTTTTCTAAAGCGTAATGCCAAAATCCCATCGATTAAACTTACCACAATCATGCATGCACGCTCCCTGAACCCCAATTGTAGACACTAAAGTCAGAAGGCGAATACTCAGATAACAGAAAGTCAAACATATTCCCGAAAAACTTAGCTGTTTTCAGCACCATTCCTCCAACTCAATTTGTTGAATGTAACCGCATTATGTCGAAATATATCTCAAGTAGCTCAGACGTGTATCGAAACCCGCAAACGTGGTCTTTAGGAAAGATTCTCAGGTGTAATCTGCGATGTATCCTCGAAAAGTCATCCAATATATCAATTGTCGACAGTAACAACAGCAACTGATTCCTCAAGGGATGTTTCAATCTTTCCATCTGGGACAAATGCGTACCTGGGCATCTTCGCCATTTTCTCCTCCGGACTGACATCATTATCTGAGTATATCATCTTCATCGGCTTATCCTTCTTTGACTTCTTCTCTGTGACCTCAGTCTTTGCTTCCGGTTTTGGTTCTGATTTGTCGGCAGTTTCAGGAGCAGCGACTGCTTCTGTAGTTTCGGCTTTTGATTCATCGGCTGAATCCTTTTTCGGAGGCTTGATACCTGCCTCTGCCATCCTGATTATTTTGTCAATGTCATCATCAGCATCTCTGGCAGCGCCTGAAACAAGGTCATCCACAGTAGATGCGTTAGTCGAATGTTCCCCATTAAGACCTGGAGGATGAGGATAAGCTGATGACATAGCTGTGGTTTGATCTTGTCCATTCCATCCACTACCGTTCCAACCACCTTTCTGGTGCAGTTGTTGCATTTGATATGATGGAACTGGCGGTGCCCCAAACGATGGCCTTTGTGGTAGACCAGGTGCTGCTGGTAGACTTGGAGGTCGATTAGGGAGACCACCATGTGTAGGTGGAGTGTGAGAAGGTGGCGGTTGATATCCGTTAAACGAAGGGGGAGAACCTGCGCCATATGGAGATGGCTGATAAGCACCAGGTGCGTATGGCGCAGGGGAGAATTGAGGTTGATAAGATTGACCGGGAGGCCCGGAAAAGGGCGGCTGTTGGTTATATGGCTGTTGGTAAGCTGCCGCAGGTTGACTGTACGGTTCTTGAGAAAATGATCCATAACCCGCACCTTGTGTAGCAGAAGAATATGAATTCTGAGGAACAGGGAATGGGGAGCCATTCTATTTATAAAGATTAGTATCAAATTTCGGCATCAGACCAGTAGAAAACTTACGAAGGCACCGGGACTCTGTGTCGCTGTCAAAGGACTTGCAGCACTATGAATACCAACATCTAATGGTGTATTTCCACCACTGCTACCATTCGCTGCTTGTTCAGCTTTTCGGGCTTTGTGCTCTGCTAACCTTTTCTTCAAATCTGCTGGTGATTCCACCTTTGGCTTTTTCGATTGACCACCACCAGCATTTGCGGTCCCTGGAGCAGGATTTCCCGTAGCGGCGCGCCGATCTTGCTCCGCCTGATAAAACCCTGAAATTATGCGCTGATTATGTGCTTGAACCACATCTTCCGGAATACCTTCCATACCAAAGATTTCGACGTCGAGACCCTGTCTATTCGGGAGAGAATTGTCGACACTTGCCAAAGTTTCCTTGTGTACTTGATTCATATGAACGGAGAGCCCTGCAGGATTTCAGTTAGCTCGACTCAACGCCCGTGTGAAAATGGTTGACGAACCTCCAGCAGTATTCAATCGCCGACCGCATCGTTCGCATTTGAAATGTTTCGCCTTTTGATGGGAGATAAGAATCTTCAAATCATCGAAATCGCGCTCACCTGCGAAAAGTATATTGTTAGAATTAGGACTGCGCGATGATGGTAATTGAAGTGGCGATACTTACAATAATAACACCAAGGGCGAGCCAAAAGCTCCTCGATATCGGGATGACCGCGCTTCTTCTTTCCTACCATTGTGTCGATTGAAGGACAAATATATTCAAGTTGAACGTATATCAAAAAATGGGATTACTAAAGAAAAGCAGGCAACCTTGATCTTCACAAGTATGGGTAATATGAGATGCGAAATGATGAAGCTGGCTTGATAGATTCCGTGTCTCGGCAGGATCTTTGAACTACCAAACTATGATTAGCGCTTTGATCACGTGCATGACAATCAAATTGAGCTTGGACCTTTTTAGATTGAAATTTTCTTATTCTTTGCATTCACAGTTCAACCGTCAAACCTTCAACATTAAAAATTCAACTCAACAGCAAGCATCAATTCCCGAATGAGAACTCGAATGAGATGTCGAATATCACCCTCATACTTGATATATCATGTTGTAAAGCAGTCAAATTTTGCAGAGTAGACCACGGTAAGTCAGTGAATTCATAGGATAGATGTGGTGGGAAACGTTCTCTCATCCAGGCCCAATATCACCCCCTCCAGATACAATAGCAATACCTTGATCAATCACTCAGCCGTTATTGGCACTCATCGATGAGACTCTTCCTTGGGAGAGCCTTTCAATATCTTCGCGTCTTGTGTTGATATTGAATGGAGGTTGAAATAAGTTATGATCCTTCGGGGTTATCTCTTCACGAGAGGATATGTTGCAAGACTAATCAAAGGACCTTCATAGTCCATACTCCTACTCTTTATGAGAGCCCTACAGGAGTGTGGCTCCTTGCGTACCTACATTTCAATACCAAATAGTAGCATGCTTTTCATTGCCGTATCGGATTGATTATGGAGGAGATAGCCAATAACAAGCTCGAACCGATGAAACCATGCGTGTAGTGTGGTCAGAAATCTACCATGGCACTATCCTTTCCTAGAGTTTTGGTTTTATTTCTATTGAGGGTCAGACGTAACGTTAACACAGCAAGAACCGAATGCCCATCATGATCAATGTCCATTCTCCGCTTCTAGTGCGTCCCTGTGCCTTATTTGACAGGATACTCCCGTAACTCGATTAGATGTAAATGTGTACTTAGATTCGGCGTTGATACTCTTATGGATCCAGTGGTCTGGAGGCGTTTCTTACACCTTTCGGAAGGCTTATAAGCTGCACGGGCTGATGGGCTGGTCTTCTGCCCATGCCGCCATAAAGTAAGCAAATAGATTATCAACTGGTCAGGATGATGTCCTTGTGTTGAATCTTCTTGAGGCATTTGGATTTCCATTCTATTTCCCACAAGATCATAGTCACGACCCACTGGTGCTCATATTGTCGTATAGCTTCTTCAATTCGATCGTTTTAGGACAAAAGAAAAGTGCCACCCAGAGAAGGAGCCTGGCTCCGTTCTTCTTAGCCGGTAATGCGGTGCTTTATGGACCAAAAATCCCGAGTGCCAACAACCGATTAACAAGATTGCAGGAGTACCCTAGATTTCTTCTTGAGATTAGAAGCATCGAACTAATTTCATCCGTGACCCTCGATTGCATTCTAATGCCTGTGCTGTACTAGCTGATGTCTTGTGTTTTAGCAGCTTGGGGTACCCAGGTATTTACTTCCGCCTTTTGCATCCACGGCATGCTCGCCTAAACTATTCCGCACTCCATCCCCCCTTGACACTTGCGGCTCTCCTTGCTGCCGTCTTCTCAGGGTCTTTTAGTGATCCTACTCTCTATACACGGACGAGGGGCGATGGAAATTGTCGGCATATCGTGCTGTATGACAGCTTTTATATGCCAATCATTCGATTAACTCCCTATGATAGCCCTGCTTATACAGACATAGAAGAGATGTATTTGGCATTTCTACTCATCCTTGACCTTTTACCGCAAATGAGGTCGGCCGCCAAGGTCTTTTTTTTGGCTATATGAAAAAGTATGCAAGGAGATTGATATCGGGTATGAGTCGAATATTTCACTTCTCAAGCACATAAATCACAGTCTCTCCGTTCTTACCCAAGTATCTCACCCATTCATTTGTGATCACAAATCTCTCATCCCCAAACATGAAGACCGTATCGGTCTTGCTGGCCTTGACCAGCAGCCTCGTTATAGCCACACCTGTCACCGATACCTTCATTGTTACTTTAGACTATGGTACTTTTCACAGCCACTCTATAAATGGCATATCCAGCTGGCTAGAAACTATCCACGCAGCGGCTCCCACTAGTAGCTTCCGCTGGAAAGCTCCGCAAGACCGCCTGGTCACCAGTGGAGTCCACTCCGCCTCTGCTGTATGTCAAAGATACACTCTTCGTTTGATTGAGGAGACGGGCATTGAGAGGTCCGCCTGATTGAACTTCCGAACAGCAGAGGATCTTGTTACAGAATGGGGGTGTTGAATACTTTGGGCTACAGTCTGGACTCCATGTTTCAAGAAATCTGATTGTTAATATCAATACTGAAAAGATGTTGAATTAGGCAATGTAAATGATTTCGCCACTTTTGGTAACACCGCCAGATATACAGTATATCCAAAAATTTTGTGACTGAACTAATACATCTACTCCACCCCCCTGGGCTTTGAACTCTAGACTTTGAACAACAGAAATATTGGATATACCAAGTAAAGGGGGCGCATGGGAGACGAAGAGAAATAATGACCAGATGGTTTGCGTGCACATCATGACATATAATATATCTGGAATGCACAGACTTCACAACAAATGCCCATGACTCAAAAGCTATGCTTCATTTCAGTGGTGAGTCGCTCTGTTTCCGAGAACTAGTACTGGTGAAATGAGAAGAGGAGTCAAGCTTCTGTCTTGTGGCGGACGCGGTTTACTGATGACATCTTGTAACTTGTTCAGCATGCGAGGCGGGGAGAACTCAGGATTCCTAGGGATGGCACAAAATCGCGGCTATATAGTGAGCTGGAAAATAGGCATTCGATAAGAAAGATGATTTAGAACCACTGATGTCGATCTCTCATCACTAGGTCCTTCGATCAAGATACGAGGGTCATAGACTCAATGCTCAGGTAAGGAGTTAACTAGCTGCCACATGCGCTAGGTACATCGCACTCTCGAAGCAAAATTATTAGGATAGGTTGAGAATAGGCATCAAAATATTGGCCATCAGCACGCTAGCTCGTCTCGGATTGCATGCCATCAGCGCCGACTATCGAGGGGCCAGAAATCAAAGAGCCGGTACCATATTATCCATCTTTCCTCCCCCCTCCCGCCGAGATTCAAGGAACAGTTAATTCCTAACCATCAGCCAATACTACAGCATCTTTAAACAGTATAGACTGTAACGTAGAAGATTATGTAGGTAACTTCTCGTGTCTGCCATTTCAGCGTATGTAAACCTGGATATTGCAAAATAATCCACGAAACGAAAGCTTGATCTTAATCGACTTTTTGCTTTAGCATTTGGTTTGGTACAGCTGTCCATCTAGGACATTCTCATCTAATTTGACCAAATGGCCGAAGACTGGCATACCATGATTCAATTAGATTTCCGTAACTTTACTGGTAAATCACATATTGAAAGGGGAGTCTTTGATAAGATGATGAATACCTAGTAACATCTCCGTTTGCGAATACCTAGCTTCAAACATCCACATTTGAATTACCCCTCCATGAGCTGCATAATTATGTACATACAATTATGCATCAAGATTAGATAACCTGGAAGGTGACGTCTTTACCCGGATGAACCTAGCTTGCAGAATATCATTGGATGTAGATCTAGTCTCTCCTCGCTTTCGTACGGAGTAGAAGTTCATACTTCCAATCCCTGCCGAGGGGGTATGTTTGTGATAGTAGCAACACAGTTGATGATATCAATTTTGCCAAAAAAAAAATCTCTGCCAGACAGCCAGAGTAACGTTAAGGTGGAAGGCCATGTAGAATTGGTCCATTTATATCCTTTGGTTAGCTTGATGTTTACAGCATTGTTTTGAACGTTGTCCCCAATCGTCGACGCACGGGTTTGTCTAGAACTTCTAGCTAGGTACGAAGTGTACCCGAGAGCTAATTGGTAAAGACCAAAAATATCAACCACATTATATTGGTTGAGCTTTGAATATTCTCCATTCTTTTTATAGGAATGAATCATATAGGAAACTAATTATCTAAAAGGTCCATATCCAAATCAAGCTTTCCTATCCACACTGCAAGTAACGTCATTATTTTCTGTAGTACACTGAAAACCAGAGCTTTGTCAGCAATGCGTATCGACAAGTCGTCGTACATCATCATATCATAAAAATTTGACATATCCAACCAAATCTTAGACCTTTTATTTGTCTACATTTACATTGCTAAGTGAATGTAATTCCATTTCTGTTATACTTCTTTCCTGTCTTATCATCTCAACATCTTGAATCTTATATGGCTCAAGCTTTCAAACGAAACCTTAATCCTCTCAAATACAATCATCTTACATCAACAATACCACATAACAACTACTTCCGAATCCCTTCAACCTCTCGACAGCAATCAATCATGTCTTCCGACGCCCCCTCCCACCATAGACATTACTCCTCCCATCACAAGCGTACCAAGCCACATGAAAAGCACCCCAAGTTTGGAAATCTACCTCTCAGTACCAGCGGTCCGTTAGAATGTGCCTTGACCGGCACCGCACTTCTCAACACGCCATATCTCAACAAGGGCGCTGGATTTCCAGCAGATGAGCGTGAAAAGTTCAAGCTGACTGGATTATTGCCATCTCATGTGCAAACTTTGGATCAACAGGTCAAGAGAGCTTATGACCAATATAGTTCGAGACCAGATGATTTGGCAAAGAATACTTTCATGACTTCATTGGCTGATCAGAATGAAGTTCTTTACTACAGAGTAAGTGTTCCCTGTATCTCCAAGAATCTCATGCTTGGTATCTTCAAGCATCGACTCTGTATTACTTATGGATGTTCTCGAATGATCACGTGTGGAATCTTCCAACGCAAATACATCATGAAGAGTTGTTCTAATATCAAACCAGTTGATTCAAGAACATATGAAAGAAATGTTTTCCATCATCTACACACCAACGGAGGGTGAAGCAATTGAAAACTATTCTAGAATATTCAGAAGACCTGATGGTTGCTTCCTGAATATCAATGATATGGATCGAATTCATGACGACTTGGCTCAATGGGGTGGACCAGAAGATATTGACTATATCGTTGTTACTGGTAAGTCGAGTAGAATAAAATTTCCAGCAAAAGTACTAAAACTTCATAGATGGAGAAGAAATTCTCGGCATCGGTGACCAAGGAGTTGGTGGTGTCTTGATCTCAGTCGCGAAGTTAGTCCTCACGACGCTTTGTGCCGGTATTCACCCAAACCGAACCCTCCCAGTTGTTTTGGATTGTGGAACCGACAATGAGAAGCTTCTCAATGATGATTTGTATCTTGGTTTGAAGAAGCCTAGAACGAGAGGAAAACAGTATGATGAATTTGTCGACAAATTCGTCCAAAATGCGAGAAAGCTTTATCCTAAGGCCTATATTCATTTTGAGGATTTTGGTCTCCCAAACGGTAAGAACAAAGCCACTTACTCAAGTATAAGATATTAATAGATATGTAGCCCGAAGAATCCTCGACCGTTATCGTCCTGAGATGGCCTGTTTCAATGATGATGTACAAGGAACCGGATGTGTCACCCTCGCAGCGATGATAGCCGGTCTCCACGTAAGCAAGGTCAAGCTTGAAGACACACGTATTGTAGTCTTTGGATCTGGAACAGCTGGAACAGGAATTGCAGACCAAGTCCGCGACGCCATCGCAGCCGATAGTGGAAAATCCAAGGAAGAAGCCGCCAAACAAATCTACTGTGTCGACAAGCCCGGTCTCCTCTTGAAGTCACACGGCGACAAACTCACTCACGCACAAATCCCATATGCACGTGAAGATTCAGATTGGAAAGAAAAGGACCACGGAGATCTCCACGCAGTCATCAAAGAAGTAAAACCACACGTCTTAATCGGAACCTCCACCAAACCCAAATCCTTCACCAAAGAAATCATCGAAGAAATGTCCTCTCACGTCGACCGACCCATCGTCTTTCCCCTCAGCAACCCAACCCGTCTCCACGAAGCCGATCCCAAAGATATCAACGAATGGAGCAAGGGCAAAGCCTTAATCGCCACCGGTTCTCCCTTCCCACCGGTCACATACGAAGGTCGCGAATACGAAGTCGCAGAATGTAATAACTCGACCTGTTTCCCCGGTATTGGTCTCGGATGCGTTCTCTCCCGCACAAAGCTGTTGAGCGATAAAATGCTCGTCTCAGCCGTCAAGGCACTCGCTTCTCAAAGTCCGGCGTTGAAGAATCCGGATAAGGGATTATTGCCCGATGTTGTCAATGTTCGTGAAATTAGCGTACATATCGCTAAAGCAGTCATTAAAACTTCGGTCGAGGAGGGATTGGCTCAGGCGAAAGAGATCCCATCTAAGGATGAGGATTTGGAGGAGTGGATTAGAGAACAGATGTGGGATCCGGTTTATAGACCGTTGACGTTTGTGGAGAAAGATAGTGCGAGCAGGACTGCGAGTGGAAAGAGTGGCACTGCTGATTAGGGATGTGTGAGTTGCTTTCGTCTCATGCATTTAATGCACTGTCGGTTGCAAGTCTTATTATGATAGAATTTTACTTTCAATAATGAATATTTGACCAGGATTCCTGATTTGCGGCAATGCACCTGGAATAGTCACACTTGCACTCCCTAGCCTCCGCAAACCCAGATACAGATATCGTATACAGCATCAGGACATCTTCCAGAGCAGCAAACATATAGATTAAAATTCTAGTATGAGGTACCCACCTGCTGGATTATGAGTGGAGTGGAATGGTATTATTTGGAGGTTTAGGCTTTACGAGGAATGGGATGGGATGGGATGAGTGTTATTCCTTCGCTCTTTTGAGGAGGGTTTGGGCGTGGAGACTAGTTGGGGGAAGGGGAGGGG
>NGKI01000002.1:190997-205253 GCA_002162615.1 Myriosclerotinia duriaeana
CAGGTAAAACTGCGGCGGAAACAGGATAATCTCATTCCGCCTCGCTCTCTCCAACCATTCCCCGCAATACGCGAATTCCGCCGCCGTGTGTTCGATTCCCCCATCATCTTTAGCTATCGCTATCATGTTCCCCCTCTCTCCTATACCGGTGCCGGTAGCGAGAGGTAAAAAGTAAATATACATCTGCGTTGTGAATCTCCGGGGTAAATTCGATGGCGTAATCCAGCGTGTGAACGGATGTAAATTGGCTGTATCGATAACACCCCCAATCTCCTCTACCCATTCCCCGAATCTTTTTCTCTTGGAATGGATATCCTTCCGTGCTTTCTCTCTCTCCTCTTCGTTAATTTCCATCAACTCGACACGATTTTCAAGCTTCCCTTTCTCCCCCCCTTTCTCCCCATGGAAATCCCGTCTCGTAGCGAGTAGAATCCCACTCTCCTCAAAACATTCCCTCACAGCGGCTAATCTATACACTTCCGAATCCCGATGGCGCTCGGGGGATAGAGGGGGAGGAATGGGGGACTCGTGATAGGCATCGAGGTTTCCGCCTGGGAAGACGTGGGCGGAGGGGAAGGAGGAGGAGGTACGGAGGCGGTGGAGGAGCAGGATTTGGTTGGTGGGGGAGATGAGGAGGATGCTGTGTGGAGGGGTTAGTTGTTTGAGAGTTAATCTGTTTGAAAGGGATAAAAGGGTGGTTGGATATCGAAAAGGAGGAGATTGGGAACTGCTGTCGAATGAAAGACAGTATATACCTAGAACTGGGCTGGGGAACCGCAATTGGTTTTTGGGATTTACTATCTGCTTTGGAGGTACTGCTGGATGACATGTACTGTTTTTCCAGCTCGGATCTCGGTGGTCCAGTGACCATATTTACAAATCCTAATCTTGGTCGTCGAGAGGCTCCTATATTTTGTCTATGTAACAAGATTACTGCTTGCGCGTGAAAGTGTCTAGGATTTGATATTCTCGTTGGTGTTCTGAGTGTAAGAATTGGAAAATTGATACGTCTATATAATATTGATGTGAATGAAGCGTTATTATATAAATGCCTTATGATACGCATTGCATTTATAGTTTAAGGGGTTATCGGGGTCAGTTAGCTTATTTAATTTATAGACACAAGTTTGCGGGGAGGTGAACATACTTCCGAAAATCTGGGGAAGCTTGATGAGCCGAGGTTGGTGGGTGGGGTGATGGTCCGTGCTCACGTCTAGATGGTTTCCCCCCTCTTCAATCTGTGAGATTAGATATTAGATACTAGATCTAAATGAATGATATAGTTCTCGATAGACTGAAGCATGAGTTCTTGATTGGATTTAAATGTGATATATCTGTACAAGTGCTAGAGCATGTAAATATTGATCAATCCCTGGCCAATTGGGTTCAAATAGCTCCTTAAGGTTCGTTAGACAGATGATATTGGAAGCCCTAATAATGGCTAAAAGCTACTCTCATGAGGTAATCTAGTAAGCTAATAGTCCTATCAATAATCAGTGCCGAACCCCTGGCTAACGCTTCTAAACGTCTAAAGCCAAATCACTCGGTGAGGTGTAGAGTAAATTTCAAACCCCTTTTATTATCAGTATCTAACCATCCATGGATACTTTGCAGTGTATTGAAAGTATCAAACTAAAGTATCATCGAACCCTAGTAAAAGTACTGTCGCACACGTTACAACGTTTCAACAGCTCCCGCAAAACTAGAAGCAGGTCTAGCCCGCTCATTAAAAATCAATCCATCCCCNNNNCCCCCCGCCCTCCCCATGTCCCCAAACGAAAAAGAACCTCACATCTTATGATGCTCAACCCCATCCTCAATGGATAATATTCCAACCCCTCATGATACTCCTCCTTTCCCTCTCCAATTCCTCCATCCAGAATTTCGTTTGGCGTAAAACTGATGTAGACATTACCATAACCACAATACCCTTACTTACCAACAACATATAGCTTGTTGCTTCATAGATGTAAGTGGGGTGATGGTATGAGTAATATGAAGCCCACAGGAATAAAATCGATATAGCTCCCGAGGTTATAAGCTAGAGACGTATGTTTAGCTTAAGTGGTATTTAGGGAGGGAGTGAAGAGGAAAATGGAGTAGGAGTGTGAGATTGTGAGATTTTTTTGGCATGTACATATATATTAAGCATAACTCTTGTTTCAGAGGTCATATCTTTCATCGCCGCCGTATATTTCTCGCCCATTTCGTGACGCATATGAGATAAACGTTGGGGCTGTTGATTTTCTGATATTCTTTGGAGGTGGTGGATTTGAGCGAGGTGGGAAGTTCGAAACATACTATTTGGATATTAGTTTTTTTTACATCACTAGGAAGGGACTAAGGAGAATCACATACGTATCTCGGTATTTTGGATAGATCCGATCGTTGATTTCTTGCTTGACGGCCTCATTCTTGGTATCCCATGCAGTGATGTAGTTTCTCTCAAGCTTCTTGTAGTCGTGATGAAAGTATGAAATAAGAATCACGATGGCGAAGATAACACTAGTTACTGCAATTGAAAAGTATTTGGAGGAGCGAAAATGGGAGAGTGTGAGAAGGATGGGGGTGATTAGAATTGAGAGGTAAGACTAGAGGTTGTGTTAGTATGGAATGATCCGTATGTGGAGATGGGGGAAGATGAACTACTAACCCAGAGAAGAATCTGCGCAAAGTTATGACTGATGGATGAACCATGATAGGCTTCTTCTTGCAGATACTCGGCAGAGAGGACATATTCATTCTCGATCAACTCTTTCTCGGAAAGTGTTTCATTGCCTGTGTTAGATTCCGAAACATTGACGGGTAATCCCGCGAGTATCATATCTCGATTCTAGATTGCAGAAAAAGTAAGTGCCCGTCGTCGACAATGGTAGTGCGCCCAGTGAGTTCAAGTAAATCCTTTGGGGTATTCTTACTTTCTTCGTGGAAGGTTTTGTGCGTAGTGGAAAGATTTTTGCGAACCAGAGGATCATCTTGGATTTGTATGACTCCATGTTGAATGTGTTTTCCCTTAAATTATATCGATCAGTGGTAAGTTACTTATGGGAGTAGTTGGGAAAGAGATATGCAAAGCAGTGCTTGATGAAGTCATTTCTCATCATTAGGAGAAAAAAAAAAAAACTCACACTATGATTTCAAACTTGCAGTATGTTTGCAGTGTCGGGGAAAGACTCGCACTGTAATTTCAAACTTGTTGTACTTTTGTTGTATGGAGAGAAAGACTCAAATTTCAATCAAACTGCTTATACTTTGTTATATTAAGAAGAGGGAGCTCAACTGCTAGAAGACTTCTTTATGTACCCCCAATTCCTTTCGGAATAGCTTCGTTTTAAGATCATTCGTGCCCGTAGTCAATAAAGCATCTGATTTCAAAGTCTTGGCCATAGAAAGTGTACGAAACCAGCTGTACATTCACCTAGGTTAATTCCCTATCATCTGGAGAAGAACAATAATAATAGCAGAAACCAATAAACTATATACGCCTCGGCTAACACTTTCCACCAGAATTTGAGCATAGCGTTGAGGTGAATAGATTCTTTCTGTATGGGAACAAGGCTTGCACATATAATTTTTTTTTCTTCTATCCATGATTATTAATAACGCCAAAATTTGAGGTGGATAAAAGGGGGAGATTTTGTACCTACTAACTATTTGAAAACGTATATGACGTGAGATACCAACCTCGTAAGTGATCAGGGGTACTTGCAAATCAACGACATTGATAGATCTATACGGTACTTGTGAGCATTGGTAGGCTCTGTCAACGATATTGTACAATGCGCCAATCACCATAAAGCCTCACAGTCCATGGACTTCAATGCAATCTTACCATTAAACCTTCTAGGCCTCGGAAACAAACAGTAATAGTCTTCATGAAACCAGGCAATATCGCAAATTCACCCAGCTGCCTCGATTTAACCGAGTCCCGCTTGGTAACTCACTATTCTTTCCTACTGTCTTATTCAATTCCCGTTCGATCGCCACTTTTCGCCTATTCGCCTGAACCCCTTCTCATTTCCACCTTAATTTCCACTGTCTCTCTCTCCGCCGTCTTCCCTCCACTGTCTCTCCCCCTCTCTAATCCTCCTTCTTGCCTGCACTATAGCCTTCCCCAATGAGTTCTTCCCCACTCCTTCTTCTTCCCCTCCAACTCCCCATTCCTCTCCTATCTCTGACATTCTTTAATCCCCCCTTTGACCCCGATTCTCCAAATTCTATCATACGGACTCGCCTCCACCAACTCCCTTTCGCCAGTTCCCTCCAACTGATCTCTTAGTACTTTTACTCCCTTTGAAAACTTTAAAAGGTTTGCCTGAATGACTATCTTCAACTTAACTTTGTTCCACTCTTTTCCATCAAAACTTTTGACTGAGCCACCAAGAGCTTTGATTATTCTAGTATCCGTGGTTTGGAGAATCTCGAGGGGGATGGGGATATCACCGAAGTGGATGGCTTTGTGGTACATCATGTATTTGGATGAAGCCATGAGTGAGGGATAGTTGGAAAAAGGAAGGGCACAAACTGTTCTGTGCTCGTGAGAATTTGACCTTTCTCATCAGAGAATTCACAGAGGTAATGCTGAGATAGAAAAGGATAGTCGGCATCATCTGGATGCCAAAAGAATATTGGTCCATTGTTGCTCATCTTGGTAATTTCTCCGTGTGATGGAAACAAACTTCGAGTAGAATGGGAATTGTATCCAAGGTAAAATTCTGATATCTTGAGAATTATAGATTGATGTGTCGTAGTTTTGTTCACGATATGAATTTACAAAGGAAGGCGCAGCATGGGTTTCTACATGATCTAGGTGGTTTAATTTTAATCAAATTTTCTGGCTGACACATTGATATATGACTCGTTGCGTTGAAGTAAATGCCTTTTGTTTGATTCAATTGCCAACTTCGAAGTTCGAAATCTCCTGTCTGATTGTTTGCAACAGCACACCCTAAAGTTCAAATCTTATCAACCTCAACCAAAACTAGAAACCAAAGCTATTGAATATCCCAGCTTCAAACCCCTAGCAGAAAGCAACCGGATTCATTGGACAAATAGTCCAGAATGAGAAAGCCATTGCCATGAATTGCTTCAAGACAGACCACCAATATCTTCCCAAAAACTCATCCATAGTTGTGGACACTTAGGAAGAGCACAGATATATTGGAAATTGAAGAGGACGAAGACTATCTGATGTCAGCATGTTACATGCAGTAGATCTACAGCAGAGTATGATGTACAAATTGGATTGGGAAACAGTTTATTCTGAAATAGTCTTCATTCTGTGGTAGAGTGAGGTTAGCTTGCGTATTAGAGCATATTAACTAGGTCAATACATACAAGTATTGCCATATCCTGCTACGGATACAACAGCTAACTGCTTATAGACCTCTGATCCTGACTGTATCTTCTATCACACATAAGTATATGAATTTTGCCCGCAGGGTTACGTGCGACATACTGTAGGTCCGTAGTTTTGGTAGCTTGATTTTCACGTCGAATACCAGTTCCAGTCTATATTCAGAGCTATTAGCCGTTGTTCAAATCCAGCCAAAGGACCTACAGCGTAACTTACAGCACGAGAACTTTCCCAATCGTCCTCTTGGTCCGCTGTAACAAATTGTGATACAAATGCGTGTATTCTGAGAGTGAGTCTCATTAGCATCATGCTAAATGGACCATTGAAGTTCATAAAAGACATTTAGGTTGTAGTATGGATAAAACGAAAGGATGAGAAGAAGGAATCCTGAGATAAAGTCGTTATTAACCAAAAGTATACAAAAGAATTGATTAATCTTTTTATATCATTGAACAAGCCTGAGTTAGGTGAGTATTAGGTTTTTTTTTTCTTAGAATAAATTTTTTTTGCGAGGGGGGGCGAGGGGGAAGATATTTTGAAGAACCAAACTCCATACTAAATTAGATTATAAATAAACTATATATAGCTTTGATATTTAATTTTACTTTTTCGATCTCCACTGGTCTCTAGCTATGTAATCATATAGATTTTATAAGTACTTTATTTTTGTTTTGTATGATTTTAGTTGAAAATGACTGTAGACTCTCAAAATCTATCTCATTGAATTACAGCTGGTCAGATTGGTAAAGTGGCCTCGAGACAAGATATTTTTGGTGAATTGATGAATAGATCAATAGATGCTATTCACTCAGGCCGTACGAAAGATACTTTCCGTGAATTACTATGGATATGCCCACATGCCACTGCAGAACGCGAAGTGTCAGAGCTGCCCTGATATCTGGAGATTTGAATTACGTTCACACCATTACCCCAAAATTCACGTACCCGCCTCGATATCTCGAGAAGAAAAAGGAAGGAGAGTCAGTTTGTATACAATCTCGCATCTATCACCCCTCATCACCCTCATAGAGAATCACGCTCATAGGAATTTCTCTAGTTTCGAGTCAATTTACCTAAAGTTTTGTAGTTGTATAGTCTTTCATACATAATAACTCATTTTCCAGACTTTATGTCATCATTATTGACACATAATCTCATACAAATGATCATATTTATAGAAAATTTCTGGATTATAGGCAGTTTAGTAACCCGTGGACATTTATGGATTCATTTCACCGCTGTACTTGCTGCTTCTATTCACCCTTCGAAGTGCATAAATACTTCCAGCTTTCCCCCTTCGCTCTTTATCTTCTTAGAACATCGACGATCAAATCCTCATAACGATTCAAGTCATCATAACCATAACGCAAATACATCTTTTTAATAGTTGCCGCTGACAGGCTTACACTCTATCTTCGTCATCCTTTTCACCTACATCTCTTTTTCTTGGATACGACATTCAGTGCAGTTCCATTGTACAATCCACTGTCCAGAATAATCACAAACTACTTTGGAAACATGCCCGGTGTCGAATACAAGGCTTCGCCAGACTCCATACCGAATTCTTCTCCTCCGTCCCTACAACAGGAGCTAAATCATCCAATCATGCCATCATCAGAATCAGCCCCGGTGATACCTGTGAGCTATGCCCAACTGCATGCAGAGATGGCAGCGGAGCCTCATAGTTTTGTGGAAGATCCGGAATATGGAGGGCATAATTGGGAATCTAATGACAATGGAGACTGGGTCCAATCTCACCCGAGAGAAAACGGTACGCTTCTCATAGTACTTAGCCCTCCAACTAGATGGGCATGGCGATGTTGCAAGGTAGGTCCTCTAGCTTCTGTCGATTTTTATGAAAGATAATAATATTATGAATCAGTGCCACTGCGAGCATGAAGCAGGCTCGCCTGATGTTTGCCAGAAGTTCTTGTGGAATTGGGATTCTGACCGCAAAGTGTTCGGTCCCAAGAAAGAGACGGTAAATTCATGGAACACAACAACAGGAGAATTCGTTGATTCCGAAGAAGATGTACGATGTAATCACAGACATTGTTACGCCGAGTGTAATAGATTTCTACTGCCTTCTGATGAGGAAAAGATAGACGCCGCAAAAAGAGAAGAACCCGATTCAACTAGCCGCGATTATGGGTCTGGATAGAAAAGAGGGTTTCGAATATCTACCTGGTCCTGGAGACAGCTATGCAGAATAGGTCTTTGTCCTTATCGTCGAAACCGCCGCGGGAGGATTTCCTCAAAATAATGTTACCCTGTTAAGATCTATGGTGACATAAGGGGTACAATTATCATGAGGATGCAGATCTCACAAGCTGCGCGCGACTGATTACTGTTCATTCATTCCACGATTCGGCTTTTTCTTATTTTCCTTCCCATTCCATTTTCAAATGCGGCGGATTTGATAAGGTTATGAGATTTTGCAATCTTCGAGCTCTTTTTCATTCTTTTAAATTTTAAATTTTTTCCTGTTTTGGATACGAATGGAATTCAGTGCTGCTTTGCTGGATGCTACCATTTACCTGTATCTTTGCCTGGCTTTTCAAAAACGGTTTTACTGGTGTTTTTAAGAGGATATGGATTCATGAGTTGAAGGGCTTTAGCCCTTACTAAAAAAGATAGTAGAGCACAACTAAATGAATGATGTTAATATCCAGGTGCAGCCAAGTGCATAAAATCTATGATCAGCCCAGACTTAACTCCCAGGCAATCGAACAAATCCATCGTGACCAACAATAGCTCTCCCACAGAAGCGCATCCACTATATATCACGCACTTGCTAGGAGAGTAGGTAGTGATGCTGAGTAACAATCCACCATAATGATATGTCTCGAGTAATCACCAACAACAATAACTGGTAGAATATCGGACGGCGCAATTTCGCTTAAGAGTATATAATGTTAGATACTATCGCTTCTCTCGTCAAATGGTGGTATTGACAAGCGACAATCTGGCTTAACGGTCAGATACAACAACTCGAGGTGCGAAAGTGATGTCTTTGTGGGGAGCATTCGATCCCTTCGGAGTCAGGGACATCCACTATCAACGACTGGTCAGCAAAGATGTAGGGCATGTAGCGGGCCTGAACTTTTGCCATTTTTGATCTCACTTGGGGTTTTTTTTTTCTTGATAGTGGAGTTCTCGCCGAGGTATGTGTATATGAATGGAGGGAGGAAGTGTTGCTTTGATTGGGGTTACTCTTTTGGGTTAGGGAGTGAAGGAATTCGCCGATTGAATTAAAGAAAGTTGGAATGGATTAAATTTTGAGCATGGGATTAATTGTTTTGTCGAATATACTGCGAAAAATATGTAACAAATTGAATGGCAAGGAATTGAATTAAGTGCAACATTCAGAGACTTGATGATGATGAAAGGGAAGGCCATATCTAGATATCAAATCTATCACTAGACGATGGATAATATAACAGTATGGCATCCTATTTTATTTTATTTGCAGCATTGTTCAAGACCCCCCAAAAAATCCATAATTTAGATATCACTAGAATCTTGATAGACAACTTTTGATAAGAAGTTTTTTGTCAAACAAACACAATGAATGACCTGAAGTGAGTTAACCAGCTGGAACCTTTTTGAACATAGGGGTAAGCTTAGTTTACAATGATGAGAGCCTCAAATTGTTCTCAGAAAAATGTATGTTGACGTGATATGAGGTGTGAAAGTCATGTTTGGTCAATCTGACTCAACTCAAGAATGAAGACTTTTTAGGTAATGGACAGGCAGCGCAATAAAACTTTTGCCTATAGTAGGTTGATATTTATTCAAGACTTCTTTCTACAGCCTTTTCCAGCTATTCCAAAACCAAGATCAAATATTAGTTGACACAATGGAAGGGAAAGTCGCAGATACTGTCGAAATGTCTCAAGCCTGAAATCTGATTGTCTATTCTCTTCTCTTTTACCCCAACCAAGACTGCCAGCTTCGTCCACCCCATTGCTAATGGTTCCAGGTGCAGGATACCTCTGCTTTTTCAATAAAAGGTCTTTCATGAACCATAACTGTTTCAGTATCCATGATGTATGTCCATTCTAGAAAAATCTGGTCTCGCAAACTAGACCCTTGATAAGTTCCCCCATCAAAGCTTTACCTTTCTCAAGAAGAACCAAGTAATACTCATCAAGCCAAAGTAATCCATTTGCGATGACCACAGAGTCATTCATAATCTAGATTTCATTACTGAAGACCCAAAGCCTGAAATTCGTGGCTGTCACCGACTAATCGAGGGATGGTGGCATGATTGGGTGCAGCTAACCACCTCCATTTTGATCCTCCTTGCTCTCATTTCCAATCTCCTATATCCTTGAACTTCTCTTTTATTCTCTCCTTGCTTCTTACTTCCTTCGTCACAATTGCTTTCTTCTATTTTATTTTGTATCTCTTTATTGCTACGAGTTTCTTTTAAAAACAACATCAACATCTCTATCATCATGGTAAACAATCCAATCTTCTTTCTCGCTATTCCATTGTGTCTGGTACTTGAAAAGCACAGGTTATGCAGAAGAAAAGCGACTTGCTGCTTCAAACAGCGTGGAATGATCTATCAACGTTCGCAACATGGTATCGAGAAGGTGTTTGGCGTCGATGATATTACGACTTTGAGAGCAAGATCTTTACAGTACAACCATGCTATTGTGTATTTGCGTCAAAAAACTCTACTCTCCATGTTTATCTCGAACGTCCAGGGCCATCCATATACTCGAAGCCACTTGCACTGGCCATTTACCTCGGGTTTTATTCTATCACCACAAGCAGCATCACTACCGAGGAAAGTGTCCAGCCTTAGAAAAGGCATTTAAATGCTCGAACGTTGCTTAAAAATCTAAAAGACCAACTTGCAGACAAAAAGAACAAAAAAATCGCACAAGATGGTTCGCAAGTGCAAAGTCATATTACGTCGTATCATCACGTGCTTAACTTCAAGTGACATATGAGACTGATATTCACTTCAATAGGATCAATCAACTCCAGGCTATCCTCCAGAGCGGTACAAACATCCCTTTTTAGTCTTCTTAGAAGATTCCAAAGAGAGCTTCTCAATGGCTTAATCTGATACTGATAATCAATACCTAGGTAGGTCTTTTCCACACTCCTTTTTGGGGCTGCAACGGATATCGGCCTGTTTTCGTCTTCGTCGTCAGTGATTTCTCGTCCCAGACTTCACTTTCATAACCAGGCGCTAACACAATCGAAAGTCGTCGTCTCAGGCAGAATTCCACCAGGTCACCGTATTTGGGAAGTTTAAAGATACCTAGTATCTTGTTCCTTCTTCATCCTCCTGCTCTTTCCCAATATCAACAACAACAATTTATGCGACAAGTAAGAGCAATGGCAACCCAAGAACCATTGACAAACAACTTCGCGGTTCGCGATCCAGATCCTCTCCGTTTGATTCCTTATTCTCTTGCTACTGGTGATCATGCAACCGAAAGTAGAGATTGTTACATTACTCACGCCAATATCAATCCACAAGAACATGTTCCTGGAATTCCCTCGCCATACAGCCAGGAACAATATGAGCGACGCGCTCTCTACATTGTCGGTATACCAGCCGAATGGCAGACTCCAGCCTTCCGTCGAATCTTCCAGATTTACGGAACCGTCGAGAAGTGCCCGACAATTATCGATCTTGCCTCCAGTTCTACCTTTCGCTTCGTGATAATGAGCACCACAGAGGAATGTTTCAGAGCGAGAGATATGGTTCATGGATTCGTCCTCGAAGGGCAAACGGTTTATACTACTGAGGCTTTGCCATCTAGTTCATTGCTTTTCCTCCCACCTTTAAACACAAAAATTGCGCCGGAATCTCCAGTTCAAGAAGAGCCAGAAATCGGCGATCTTGACATCAAAACTGAGAATAACGCAGCCAACAAACCATACGTCTTTGGCAGTGGAGCTTTCGATACATCAATTACTACGCATGGTCACCCATCTCCTCCTTCGACCAGAGTACCTATCATCGAGGTCCGGGAAGCGGAATCAGAAAGCGATGCTGAGGTTCAACCCGCCACGCGTAAACACCGACCTGCACCGCTCAATCTCACTGGCGCAAATGACTTCACCTTTCGACGCGCCTCACATTTGTTACCTCCACAATCGCCATTCCCAAAGCAAACACAGTTCGAGCCGCCGCCTGTCTCCGAACCCGAGGAAGATGCAAATTCACTTGGTTCGCCTACACCTACGCAACCGGCATTCCAAACACAAGCAAGCACCTGGGCTGCCATCGTCAGCAGTGCATCTCCCAACCATCGCAATGTCGATCTCCATCCCGATCCTACTCGATCAGGTCGTTGCCTGAACAGCGTTGGTCGCATCACCAGTGGCCCTTCTACCAAACCCATCATCCACGAACCTCTCTCCCACCAAGCCCGCGTTGTTCTAATCCTCAACATTCCCAACACCATGACCCTGTCCGACATCAGCAATGCCGTCCGCGAAGGCCCTGTCGTCTGCATCCGTTTTGGCGTCGATGCCGATTCTGGCAAGCGATTTTCCGGCATCGTCTTTCAACATGCTCAAGATGCACAGTTATTCTACGATATCTTGCGCCAGGAGAGAGCAGATAATATGCCGAATCGATTCCGCTTCATCGCAGATTGCGTACGAGGCGATCCCTTCCCCATCAACGAAGACATCATCGCCATGGGCGCACCAACATACGCAAGTCGTCGATTGACCATCGTCAAGAAGGCATTCTTCTTTGCCTTCACCGGCCGAAATCTACAAACACTCTGCGAGAAAGTGGTAGGAAAGGAAAACGTACAACTGGTGTTCGTATACAATGGTGGTAATGCGACGGTTGTGTTCGCCGAGGTTTCCGCCGCTATCAAGATGAAGGCACGGCTTGATCAACTTCGAGATGGGGCTGGTAATGGTACGAGCTCGATTTATGAGGGTTTGCAGGTTACTTTCTCCAAGGATCCTTGCGAGTTGGAGGGTGGATTGAATTTGCAAGCTGCGGATGGATATAATGCATAAACGATTGGCTATTCGACGGTGGAACGATCTTGATCTTTAGAGATTATGGTTTGGGCACAAAGACTTCCGATTGGAAGGTTTGCTTTGCTGAATGGCTGTTGTTTCTGGATCGTTGGATTAGTTTCTAGTTGGATTGTTCATTTGCTGATGAACCTTGGACCTGTCACGTTTGACCTCATTGTGTTTCGAGGAGGGAGTATTGATTATTGCGATGTATTGGAGTCGCCTAGGCGTTCTCTTTTTCTTTTGTTGTGTATTTCGCGGCTGAACTATGGACATGAACCTTTCGATTGAAGGATCGCGAGCATCATGGTCGATATCTCATTCTGCGTTTCTGTCTGATCAATACTCCATTGACCGTTTCCCAGGCATCTACGTCCTGTTTTATACCGCGGATCACATTCCGTGGCATCCCTCAATTAGTTTTTTTTGACAATGAAAGATTTATACAAAACCCAACCAAACTCCCATCCCTGCAGTGTCCAGATGATACAAATATTAACACAAAACCCCCCGCCGTGAGAAATAATCTATCCAAAAACTTTCTGCCAAATCGAGACAGAAGATATTTTCCCATAAACATGATTCGCACAGGCATCTTGGTGATCAAATCGCCCCGATCCACTATGTCTCTGTCCACTTCCCCAGACATTAATGGGTAACACCCCCAAACCCCGCAAATTTACATCCACCCCATCTTTGAAATCCTTACCGGAGAACCAATACCGATGTCTTAGAGACCGAAATTTCTTCCATGTTACTCTTCGCTCAAGTCCCGCATCCATGTCTCGTACTGGATGTATATCTTTAAGGTTCTCGGTCAACATTTCCAGGACGATATCCGTTAACATTGCACCTCCGCACACTTCTCCAGCCTCTTTTACATCCACCCTGTCCCCAAAAAGTCCCACCATTGAAGAATGTTGCACACATCTCACAATAGCTTTTCTCAGTAACGGATCGAAGCGGCCCGGTGCCCACATTGCATATGTTGCGAAACTGAAACTGCGAGACCATCCCCACTTCTCCCGGATATGAGGGGCCATGTATGGTTCATCGATATCTATTCCTAACACTAGACTTATGGGGCTGGATCTTTCTCTCTGTTCTACATATCTACTCGTCGAATTGGGAAATTTTCGAGGAAGGTCTAGAGAGGGATGTTGGATGGAATCAAGGTCGAAGCATTGTTGTATAGAGATTCGGGGCCAGACATCTGGTTCGACGAAGAATCCACCATGGTACCAAAGTAATAGCCAGCGGTATATATCTGTTTGGATTTCGGGATGGTCGGAAAGGGTTTGTGCGATGGAGGGCATGGATCGAAAGTATGGTAGGATATCCGGGCCTGGCGATAAAGTATACAGTTTGACTTCCCAATCAGGATTTGTGGTCCGCCATTGTTGTGTCCAATCCTTCCAGCTGGGGGCTTCCGCAGATGAAGTCAATTGCCATATTCTTTTTCCTGCTCTTAAATCTTTTTCCTCTTCCACAATTGACGATCTGATGCTCTCTTCTATCCGAATCAATTGCTTCTCTAGAAACTCTTCTTGCGTACGATTGGCATTCCGTCGGTAGGGAGAGACATGTTCGTAGATTGGTGAGCCAAGATGTTCATTGATGGGAGGTTTCGTAGATGATGTGGAGTGTCGAGATCTAAAAAGAAAAGTAAAGATGGATATAAGAATGAGAGTATAGAGGAGAGTTCGACATCTGCGAATAGAGGGCAGATGTGACATTCTTGAATTCTGGCATGATGTGAATAAACACCAAGCAGAGAATGGAAAGGGGTCCAACAGTCCAAATAATGTATCGACTGTTCGAGATTTGAAGTTGCGCGATCAGATAGTGGAGCTTGCTAGTGTTTCTATTTTTAGAAGCGTGGGGGG
>NGKI01000002.1:223706-240868 GCA_002162615.1 Myriosclerotinia duriaeana
ATCCAAAACATCCAAAATCCACCTACTCTACAATAAAAAACACGCAAACCCCCCGGCCCCCGAAACTCCAAGTAAGCCCCTCCCATCGCACCATGCTTTTCTAACTTCAAGAACGCCAATCCCATATCCACAAAACTTCATGCACAGATAAAAAAAAAGCCCCCCTGAAAGAGGAAAACAAATAATAATAATAATAATAATCAACCGGTAGCACCATTCGCACCAATATCAAAAATATTAAGAGGCCAAATCCCAGCAATTGCCCCCGAAACTTGTCCACCTAGATGTCCTTGTTCAACAGTAACTCCATTTTGAACTTCACCCATCGATGTATTGAGCTGTGTTGTATCACCATTGCTCATATCTCTTCCCCCCAATTGCATTAATGCACTTGCTGAGTAGCATTCTTGTGGCTCGAAATTTCCTGTTACGGTTGAGGTCCAATGTTGCCATGCTTGTGTGGGTGCCGTGTTGACTTGGATCGAGTTTCTGTGTTGCCATGGACTAGGAACGACCTGAGGTGCCAATGCAGCAATCAATGGCGCTTCAACGGAATCTGTGGTTTGTCCCGAATAACCTGCATAGTTTGAATTCTCTTGTTGAGCATATGCTAAATCGGAAGTATTTGAAGTTGTCTCAAGATATGGCGAGTATTGAGTTGCCGCTGGATATGGTGTTTGTTGATGGGGAATTTGACCTTCGGAGGGTGTGTAGGTAGCTGCAGGTATATTTCCATTACTAGGGGGAGCTTCATTATAATTATAGTTTTGAGTGGTCACTGCGTAGCCATTGTTCATAGTGGTAGTCGGGGTTTGCTCTGAAGGTCGAACATCTTCCTGGGCATTGGTGTTTGCACCATAGCTTTTATCATTCTTGGCTGGTAAGTTTCGGCTTAGCAAGCCGAGTGTCCCATCAGTAACAACTCGAACAGCTTCTCGAAGTCGTTGTCCAGAACCTGAACCAATTAGCAAAATGATTTTAAATCAATGATATGGTACTAACCAAGTAGAGAGCCTATATCTCCCATAATATCTAACCAAATGTTCATTTCCTCTCTCAACGCGGCCAAATCAGCTGACGATATCCCACCACGTTTCTCCCATTGCGCGAAGAGTGTAGTTGTAAGTGCCATGACATACACCGAGGTATTGTACCAAGTCGTATCAAGACTTTTATACTTCTGCAACTGCCGAACAACTCCCAGCATTTGACGAGAAGACTCTACGCAGATCCTCATACTCTCAGCATTGAAATCGGGGTCTGTCGTCATGGAAATTGACGGATGGCGAAGGAGAAGACGAAATTCTTGAACCCAGGATTGAGCGTAGAGAGCGAATACTCGGCCTTCTTGTTCATTATGCCCCAACTCCCCATTTACAAGTTCCAAAGGCAAATTGTCCTTCCAAGAGCGGAGTTTTGCTTCCAACTTATTTACAGTGGCGACATAGGTCTCCGGCCGACGAGATATAGAATAGAGGGTTGCGTAAAGTTCCAAGTAATATGGTATAAGCTTGAAGGCTTGAATTCCTATTTCATGGTTACATTTGATAGGATTCGGTGGCTCTACCCCCTCGACTGGAATGTAATCATCATCAATGGGTGAGGGGCACTCGACGTCATAATCTTCATTACGGAGAGGCATTGGACGACCCAGTTTCCCACTCAGAGTGACATTAACAGTAAGAATGACCCAGAATGTCCGTCGACGCATTTCGATATCGAGTTCGCTGAGCGTGTTCGAGTTAGGCGCCCATCTCTTTATCGATCTGTGAAGACCGAGCTCAATAGCAAGAGTCATCGACATTCGTGCAAGCATCCAACTTGCGCCCGGCTTAGGGAAGTTTCGAAGATGCATACAGATGAGGGCCAGAGCTTGAACATCTTGTACAGTATGACTGCATGATAGTTGATAGAACATGCCAAGACAGTAATGATAATGCATGTTGGACTGATTGTTAAGGCTGGCTTGTTGTTCCGCATCTTCCCAATTTCTGGTTGCATATTGGAAAAACATGATCGCGAAAAGCATATGAACAGTGACAATCTCAGCAGTAGTTGGACGAAAGGTGGGATCATCATACATGCGTTTTAACTACATTGTTAGCCAAAGGAAAAGTTTTGAGCGAGAATACACATACCAATCTCATGAAAGTCCCTCTATGAAGCAGAGGACAATATGGGTTGATGACACGAAAATACCATTCTGCATAGGTGATACCGTCTGTACGTGATGGTAAATCAACCTTTTCGATTCTTGGATTGACATTCCAACCCGATTGAAGAAATGACTGATATGACTTATTGTAAAGCCGAGGGTGAAAGACCGAAGGGTCTGGTTCATCCATATCCGCAGACCGAAAATCCGCAATATCAATTTCCATTCCTAGAATGGACAAGGCCGTACCTTTGATTGCGCTTAGATGAGAGCCTCCAGGTGATACGCCAAGATAATTGTCGCCCATACATCCAGCTCGATAGGCAGGCAAAGCACGAAACATGTTGGTGTTGGGGTCTTGATTTTGGCCATTATTCACGGTGATTGAAGTAGGTAAAGTATATGGTGGACCTGCTGAACCCCAGGTTGACTGCATCCCATTTGAAGATTGACCATAGCCATATTGTTCCGGCCCTGGGTCGTGATATCCATTGCTAGGTTTGACATCAACACCACTCTGCATCAACCTATGCTCCAATTCTTGAATTCGATGTTGCAGATCCCGATTTTGTTGTTCGATGCCTTCAACATAGCCCCGCGATGTAGCACGGCCAGTTATTCTATCCGTCGTTCGACATTCCGTATTATTCTGTAAACATGGCGAACAACCACCTGGTAATCCATCGCATCGTATCTTACGAACCTGCATTCAATTGACATCATCATTAGTCAATTCCTATGATATAGATACGCGAAGCGCTAGTTGTCGTTGTCGTTCATCCCAACTTTCGAATGATTTTACTAACCTTACAACGGTCGCAAGCTTGGCCAGTCCTCGTGGATGCTTGTAACTTCTTCTTCACGGTATTTGAGAATTCTTCCGGGTGTTGTTCTGACTTGATATGCTTAGCAACAGGACCATTTGAACCATTTGGTTCACCAGATGCATTGCGTTTTTGAGGCATCGTGGCGATTGATGCGCCGGAAAACGCCGTATTATGTACTGATATGGAAGAAGCCGTTGGATACCCAATCCGCCGGTTTTGGGTATTAATATTGTCCTCCTCCAATACTTTATTATTCGATTCTAAAGATCCATGAAATTGCCACGAGGAATTTGTGTAATTTGTGTATGGGTTTAACAAATCAAATTGTCTATTGAGTCGCTCTTGATGATGATCAGATTGAGTAGGTGAACTAAATTGAGGCAATTGAAGGCTGAGGCTACTATGAAATATCATTGTGAGCTTATTAGTTAGGTTGGGTCAGGGCTGTCTGCTCTTTCCTCGTGATGAGACTAGTACCGATGAAGCAAGATTACGGTACTCCTTAAAGACCAAAAGTTCGTAAAAAAAGATTACGGTACTCCTTAGAGACCAGAAGTTCGTAAAATGGGTCAATCGGTTAATCGGTTAATCAGTTAATCAGTCCTATCCTGTCCTTTCCTGTCCTGTCTGTCAATCGGCTAACAGACACACAAGACATAAGACTTGGAATAGCTTCATATATAAAGGTGTTGGTACAAGAACATGAAGATGTTTAGATACCTGAAAGTATCATAAAGTTTTGAGAAGGTCAGGAGAATGACCCAGGGGGGGGAGGAGATATTGAATATTTATTGATAGTTGGTTGTTAAAGATAGAAACCCCTTCATCCAAAAAAATATAATCTATGATAAGTATATATGTATTCTATTTCAAGAATAAAGAAACGAAAATTGGTTAAGCTTTAGAACAAAAAGCTTCTCTTAATGTTTCCCCTGCCTACTAGGTATTTATCTTTCAAGCCCCTTTTAATCATTTGCATTCAGCAACATCAAGAACACAGATGCCTCTTAGATACTAGCAAATATTCCGAATTGTTTACTAGGTATCATTCTCATTCTCAATCTGCCTTGCTCAAATTTTACCAATCATTCCCCAGCTTTATATCAAACGAAACATGAACTATGCATGAATCCCTAGTGATATATGAGAATATACCTCCATTGATCATTCTATCCTTGTTACAATCTCAACAGTTCAGTACAACGAGGAAGATAAACTTTGTCTCTTTTCTCACTAACAACTTAACAATAATCAATGCGTTGCGCTCAAACATTTTGATCTGACTTGTTACCTACTCCAAACCTTCCCCCCTGAAAAACCTCGGGGATGAGACACAACAACCATCCACAATCCGTTATACCAATCCACACCCCTCAATCCCCTTCTAACCAACCAATAACCACCCACCGGGGAATTCCCACCTTCAAACTAAATGACATTCCCCCCCATCCATAGGGCCCTCGATAAAACATGGCTCACACGTGGCTGATTCTTTGTCTCACCTCCTCCAAATCGTGATGCCAAGATGCCAAGGCATTCCAGAGATGAAATCCCATTGTTCTACAAAGGAATCTCTTGGCTGTTTTGGGGTCATCTTCTATTTACTTCGAAGTAGAAGAAAAGGCTTCTTTCCCATGATGTATTGGAGTATCTTTCGGGGATTTCGAGGTCGCCGGGACACCTCATTGTAAAATTGTATGCTGTTGCTCAGGTGGGAATAGTTCTATGCCATTTTTAGTTGACTCGTAGGTTACAATTTTAGAATAGAAACTTCATTCAAATCTATGTACTCATCTCATGCATGCGAAGAATTAATTCCCAGTCGTCAATCTATAAAAAAAAATTCAACTACCCGTGACGATGTTGTCGCCCGTAAAAAAGGGTTGAAAGGGGAGAAAGGGACATTACACATTCTTAGAATACCCGTGGACCTAGCCTGTAGACATTACCCCAGTTTTTACTAAAAATAAAATCTCCAACGACTTCATCCATAGCCAGCCAGCCAAGCATCTGCAACCAGCAACACAAGAAAACGTGGCAAGCCGGTACTCAAAAAATATCACCATTTACAATCTATCTATCTTGCCAGTTGCAACCCGTTTATCCACACGGAATCATACACAACTAGTAACCGGTCGGGTGCACCGGGTACACAAGCCACCCCCACACCGATCCTCTGCGGAACGCCCCCTCCCCCCAAAAAAACACAATATCCGATTCGGGTAGGTGACTCAGCATCTTTACATCACAACCTTTACACCAACCGCTATCCTATGATGATCTAGACCACCATCCACCATCCAAATCCATCAACTCATCAACTCATCAATCCAGACCCTCCACACCACACCCACCACAACCACCACCACAACCATGCCCCCCCACCACCTCCAAACCATCCCCCTAGAACACCTTCCCGAATCCCACACTCTGCACATCGCCCTCTACCGCAACATCCTCAACGCCCCCTTCTTACACCAGCAATTACTTGCCGGGAATACCCTTTTCGAATATGCCTTTATTGATGCCAGTGTGGTACGTCATGGTTTTTTCCTCCTCTTCCTTCCCCTCCTCCTCCTCTTTTGCCCCACTATCGATTTAACATTTCATTATCACGTGATGTGTGATGACTTTGACTTTGGTTTTGATATTGATGAGTATTGATAGGTACTTTCAAAACTACATATTCTAGCAGCAGCGTACAGAGCAGTTAACGATGCGCTGGAGGAGAGATTGAAGAGTCGGAATGTACATTCGGAAATTGTTTTTTCGTTAAGTATGAATAATAATGTACGTTATCACTTCCCCTTATCCTATCCTGCACTCATAGTTTCATTCTTCATACCAAATGTTCGATCATCACACATATTATCTCAAATTATAATCACTTTACGTTTTTTGCATAAGCTTTAATTGATAAAAATCTAACAACTTCCCCAAGATCGCCGAATCCTTCCGTCGTTTCGGTATCACCCCATCCACTACCTCTCTCCTCGTGGTAAAAGTAGCTCCTGCATCCTCCGCCTCCCAGATCTCGGAACATCTCACTTCGACGGTTGAGGGAGAAGCTGTCCCCTTTGAAGATGAGGAGTTGAGGAGTATGACGGATGTTGCGAGGGTGAAGAAGCTTTATAAGTTAAATGCTGCTGGCGGTGGTGGAAGGAAAGGAGGGGTAAATGGTGTGTCCATTGAGAAGGTAGAAGATGAAAGGAAGGAACTCGAAATCATGGTGCTGGGAGCTATGGCGCTCAGAGGTGCTACGAATTAGATTTTGATGAATGAATGAATCAATGAATGAACCGTTGAATGTATAACGCTGGTGGTATTCCAGAATCCGAGTGTCAGCAGTCTACTGTCTCGTCACGCATATCCCGAAAATTCAGCCCGTCATCTCGAGGAGATCCGTTGGGCTACCTAACTAGCAAGTGTCCATTTCAGTCGAACCATATTGTAGTAGTCTACCAGTCAGTTTGAGTCGTGTCCCACTGTGGAAAAGTTAGCTTTGTTTTGGGTTGCGAATGATGTTTGGGTTGGAACTTGAGAATTACAGGAAAATCCTCCTCCTTCAGTTCCATGAAAAGGAAATTATGACGATATTTTCCCTCTCCGGCGACTGCATCCGGAAACAACTTTAGATTGTTCTTTAGGACAATATCGACTGCAGTACAACAGTCCAATTTTTTAGAGTTTTATAATACTGTATCAACGAGCCAACTGACATCCTCTGTGCCTTCCACGTGTTGTCTTTAATCGCTTCAAACTCCATGTTCCAGTCTCCCACCTCCATATACATGTCTATATCACATGATACTTTTGAAAGTGTCCTCTGTTGTGTATGGACAAGGAATATACCCGTGCGGTTATATATATCCTCAGCCAGTTTTGAAAGCTTCTTTTCCGTAATCGTAGTTGTGAAATCTCTTATCTCATCAGGCCAATAGCCGGAAATTAGTATGAGACAGTCGTTGAAGAGCTCCCCATGCCTCAATTTGTATGCCAATCCCAGTAAGACCTCCTTGTCATCGTCAACTTTGGTAAGGAAGTCTGGGTTACGGTAGAAGGCTGCGTAAAGGGAATTTGATACAACAGGGAGACAGCAATAGAAATCTGCTAGCTCTGTCATGGCTATCAACATCAAGCTTCCTTCAAGTACGTAAGGCTGTTGGTACATGGCCTTGATTATGTTTTCGAATGCTAGAATATTTAGATGGTGATATCCATAATTCGGACATTCTTGTTGAATATATTAGCAATTTCGTCTTCATTATTTTACTACACTCCAACAAAGGTATGCCAATACATCCAGGATTGAAGAGGAATTGTGAGTTCCAGTAGCCTGGACTGTGGTATGGATTTGAATAATTCAGTGATTGAGCAGAACTCTACACCTTAAGTGAATTGAATCTCCCAGATAGATTTAATCCATCAAATGATTCGAACATATGAATAAAGTTCAAGGATCAAGAATTCCTTATAGTTGGATTGTAGTCAGGACAATCGGAAACCCCCAGTGGAGCCGGGGGCCATAGATTTTGCCCTGTCCAAACACTTCAGGACAGGCCACTCGAGAATGCCCATACTTTTGGTTCGTCATGTATTCAATATCCATGTCGAACCCGAAACCTCAATTAAGCACACTTGATCAAATGAAGAATAAATTGATAGAAAGTGAAATGTTGACAAACATTTCTTACCTTTGACTCCTGTGGATCCCCGGCAACAACATACCAGTTTCCATCCTCCTCCAATTTCTCAATCCAGTCATATCTCCACTGTGAACCAGCTGGTGCTGGCACCTTATCAGGAGAGTCCATGAACTTTCGGAAGTAAGCCGAATACAACTTGAGAATATTGGAGTGAACATGGTACACTATGTCCTTGAAGACAGTGATACGAGTGTCGGGCAAGTGTCCCGGAAGATTAAAAGTCGCGACTTGAGGGGACGTCATGCTGGCGTTTTATTGAAGCTTTGATTACAATGCAAAGAATGTGAACTTGTTTAAATCTCTCACATCTCTTAAGTAGTGTGAATTAGAGGGGATGGGAGGAGAAAGGGAGGATATGAGGAAGAAGTAGTAGAATTTGAGGTGGGGAAAAGATAACGTCGCGCTTGGAAACTACCCCCATTGGACATAAAATTATCACGTGCTAGTGTCGTCTACGCATTTGAACGGCAAGGCAATAGAATTGGTGAAGACCTTCAATATTTACACGGGAATGACCTGAAACAGGCTGACGATGAGGTAAAACAATTTCAACTGTACATTAGCTGACTGGACATCGTTAGATCATACAAAGCATCTCCTGTAATGAGACGTTCTGCGTAACTTCAATTTAGAAGACAATTTTAGTAGCAGTATCGACAATGCAATACTATCCTGATGAATCCACAGCACTCTCCAGCTATCAATGAACAATTGCACTCAGAGAGAAGGGAAAAGACGGCGTTTGTAAGTCAGCCATCCTGAACCGAGGGAAATAGCTGTAAACAAAATCACAGATGTATAGTGGTATTCCGAATGACATAGGTAGAAGAGATAAGATATGGCAAGACAGCATACAAGAAGTCCCACAATCTTGATGATTCAGAATATCAGTCTTATAAAATACATGCCACAGGTCAGTATCGTACATACTATTTGTCCATGTACCATGGCAAGCTCCATCTTACAGTTCATGGCCACACGAGTGCTCTTGTTAATCTGCTCATGTTTCCATTGAATTGCTCTCATCTCAAGCTTGTGCTTCATTTTGATGCATTCTATCTTTTCGGCAGCTGCGCGAACTGAAAGATCCCTAGATGTAGAATGTTAACATGAGTCGGATTGGCCTCTTTTCCAATAACAGTACAATACTAACTAATCGAAAGCCGGATATCCCAATCTACATCAATCAATAGGCTACTATCTTTAATTTGCTGTGTTGTAAATCAGAACTATATTCATTATGTCACATTCGATTCGTCCATGGCTAACTATACTATTCTTGCTACAACATGATTTCTTTCACGGTTTTTAGGTCATGTACTTTATACGTATATTTATCTTGTATTATAGTATTATAACTAGGAATTCATCTCCAATATTCATCAACATTACGCCTGTGAATCAACAAGCTTGAGATCTTACCGGAAGCGATCAAGCGGTACCTATTCTTCTCACTTATTCTTAAGGCCTCCAATCTTCAACTAACAATGTGACTAGAAATAAATGACGGGTCTATACTTTTTATACTTTTCTTCAAAAAGTATGAAGAATCTAATCGGTCCGTGAAAATTTGTTTTTCTTGCCCGCATTGTGAATGGATTGCTTTTCCTCCTTCATAACTGTCGGGACACGGGTGTTTCGTTTACCCCGCATCGTAGCTGTAGCAACCCCTCCACAATAGGTATAGACTCCCTCCCCGTTTGTACGAGTTTGTACCAAGGTGAGGAAGAGACAACAATACCATTATATCTTATTAACCCTATGATTCATGAATCATTATTACCTTAAGTCTACCCAACAATAACATACCCTTCAAACTAGCTTCTCAGTTACCTTTCGAGTAAGAGATTGCGGGATATCAATATCAAAAAACAATACCCCAAGGCATGTCATACTACTACTTATTACTACCTCTGCATTTAACAAGTTTTTGAAGATGGACTCAGATCAAACCTCTTCTTTAGCTGTAACGGAATTTGTCCTTCCCGGCCAAAATCCCGATATGCGCATTCGAATTTTCGAAACGCGAGAGATCCATGTCCATTCATTCATTCTCAAGACCCATTCTGAGTTCTTCAGAAAGTTCCTTGACTCCCCAGACAAGAGTACTCACGACAACTACCAGACGCCATGGAAGTACGATTGGGTTAGTGAAGTGGAGGACGATGGAGGATGGTATCTAGTAGCGGTTGAGAATGCGGTTTGTTAACATCTACTTATATTCCAGAATACAATGTACTAAATCAACAATCTAGATATCTACTCTCACCGGAAAGGATGTCTCCAAAACTCATAGGTTCAATGGTGAAGATGTCAAGATCTCACTTCAAATCGACCAGGCTATAGCTTTTATCAACTTACTCAACGCCATGTACCAAATCCCATATCACATAAGTTTCTGGATGCTATACGATGTCACAGAACTCGCCGACTACTACCGTTGTCTTCCAATCGTATCGTATCACCTGTCCGCCTGTCTATTACTTGATGGCAGTCGAATCGCAGAAAGGATAGGTAGAAGTCCAGACACGTACATCACCCTTGCCTACAAACTCCGACATGCCGTGCTTTTCAAAGACTGTGCGATACACCTGACAGGTGACTTCGATACGCTTGACGAGGAAAGAAACCCCAACGGTATCCAGGGTATATCCGATCCAGCAATAATGAAAGTGTTGAAGGATATGCAGCTCCGAATCATGAAATTGCTTGTCAATACACAGCAGGGTGTTCTGGAAATAGCAAATGATGATTAATTAGTCATGAACTCTCTGGGTAGACCCCAAATATCTAAGCATAACGAGGCCAATTCCAAGTTGAAAATTCCAAGTTATTACCGAGGACTGTCAAATATACATAGTAGACTTACAGAAAAGATACAGAAACTTCTTTGTAACAATTTGGTACTGGGGAACGGCTCACAGTTTGAAGCAGGTGGAGAAGATAACCCAAACCAATTCTTTTGTGGGACTTTGAGCGACGAGGATCTACCAGTAAGTATTCCGATACCTGATATCTATTGCAATATCTTTATGGGGTCTTTTATCCTATAAGCCCAGAATGCTATAGTAAAGGTGCGAGTTCGAAGATGGTTAACTTGCTAACTATTCCTTCTAGTGGGACATAACTCAAACCGACTGGTAGATATTTCAACATCATATATTCCAACGCGATTTCAATACCAAGGGTAAGCATAATTACTCCTTTATTACCCCTTTTGATGGCATCTTCAACTGATAAAACATGTCACAAAAAAGAGCGTGACTAACTCCATAACAGGCAAGACACTCGGCAAATTCTTCTCGATCTCTTTTTTTTCTCATACTACTTTTCAAGTTACCATATCAACATAACTCGAACAATATCGGTAATTCCATGGAGGAGCCTGAGCATATATTGAGTAGCGGCGTTCATATGGGGCACGTATCTTGAGGAAAATGGAGGAGTGATGGATTATGAGTAACTCGATATCATAGAGAGTATTTCACTTAGCAAGATAATAGCAATTCTAACATCTAATTTACTACTATCTGCCCATTGTGGTGCGTGACTCCCTGGTTCTCGCTCTCAATATTTTACCCACCTTTCCAGTGATTTGGTTTCAGTCATGGACCCGCTCTCAGTACTGCCCGCTCTTGGGTCTGGAAAGCCTCAATTCACACTCTACTCTTACTCTTTCTCTTTCTATCGTTACGATCAATCTCGGGGAGTCTGAAAAGAATGGCTTTAGACCATAAGTTCCAAAAACGGCAATGCCTCGCATGGCAGGTGCCAGAGGCGTTCGAGCTGTCACGGTAGCGGGAACTTCTTCCCTCCCATTCTGGATTCCCAAAATATCTAGATGATACTTGAGATATCGACAATTGCTTTTAGTAGCTTCACTCTTTTTCCAGGTCCCATCATTCTCCGTAAATGACATCACCACTGAAAGCTAACCCGAAGATATATCCACTCAAACTAATTGTAGAACCTTGAGAATAACATGGCACTATGTCAAAGTAATTTGAGCATTGGATTTGTTGAATTATTCCCGTCTCCATTGCAAACAATATCAAATCCTTTTCTCTAGTTTGATCTCGATCGCTTATTGTCCTCAATCACATGCACCCGGAGCATTTTATTTCTTTTCTTTTTCTTGGTCGTATCGGAAGTGGAAACGTAAGAATGCTGGAACCTACTCATTGCACACCGTAACGTTTTGTGACAAAATCACTACAAAAACTACGTTTTCCTATATAAATTTAAAAAATTTATAACTTTCGCTATATTTAATATTTTTTTAATATTTTTTAATAAAACTATTTATAAATCCAAATGTTATATAAAAAATAAAGCTGATTATTTTTAATTAATTTTGTTGAAAAGTTATTAAAGTTTAAAGTTGAAAATTTTCAAAATTTTTAACTTGTAACGCTTTTCCCATACAAATTAAACAAAATTTATTAAAAATAAATTAGTTTATTTTTTATATAATTTTATTAATTAAATTTTATTAATTAAATTTTATAATAATTAAATTTTATTTATTTTATTTGATTATTTAATTAGTTAACAAGAGTATTAAAACTTGATAAAATCAAGGTTTTAAGTGCAAAAGCGTTACATATGCGATGAGTAAGTCCCAGAACTCTTACATTGAAAGGAGAGTTCAAAATATCAGATTATAACAGAACATCCCCAAGGATCTCATTCGATGGCTGTGCGATCAAGGTTTCGTTTCTTCTCCCAATCATTTTTTGAGACAAAATCTCGGAAAGCAATGTTAAATTTTCCTGCAGGGATATGTTCACTTTATTTACATGTGTGAAGAACTACCTAGTGTATTAGACCCTTGGTTAAATAACCACCCAGTTTCATTTCGATTGGACAGTCGGATGTTTAGGGCAAAAGATAATGATGAATATCTATATCAACCTGAATAGCTTGCAATTCATCATTTCTAGTGACGCTAGATCGTAAGGGCCTTTGATTTCAGATGGTTAAATTATTTAAGGGGTTTATCGGAGCCGTTTGTCCGCAGCTAATAAGATAGAACGATAATGACAGCCGACGTTTCCGGTCGATTCAATATCACGAGATTATCCAAAGGTTTTTTTTTGCATAGTGACTATTCGGACACTATTTGAATTACAGTAGCATATCGGGTAAGAGTACAGGTAGAGGATTATTAATTGATAGTATTGGATTTGCTTTGGTACTAATATAAAGCACCGGGTACGAAGAAGTTCATGTTGCTGCCATTGTGATCTGTGATAATATGGGACAGAAAAACATCAGAAGCCAGTTCAGAAGCAAATCAATAAACCGGGGCTCTGTAACAAAATCTCAGATAGAACAACTCCTTCATCCCCCGATCCTACTGCCTCTGTATCTCACAGCCATTATTCGCATATCCCACGCTCGAAGCACCAATCAAAAAGAAAACCATATGACAATGTTCTTATCCTCCACAGCAAAACCCTCGCACATCACAATCCCTCAAAATATCCTCAAACTTCCTTAATAGTCGCAGTTGCAGTGCTTTCTCCATTGCCCTTTGCCTTCTTGGACTTGACTCCACCCCTATGGTTTCTTCGCTTCGACTTTCCCTCCTGCGCAATCTTGCTCTTCATAACCAAGAAATTCAGTTTCTTGATCCTAGCCATCTGATCCTCCTCGCTCTTCCAATCCCTGATGATTTCTCTAGCCCCAGTATATGCATCATAAATGATGCAAATGAAGAGACCAATCACTACCGGCTTGATAAGTGGAACGTATCGAGGTGCATATTTGATGCAATCAACGAGGACTTTGCTGATGAAGATAGCGAAAGCGCTGCAGTTGACTACTAGGAGAGCTGCCTCCTGGACGGCAATAGTAGTGTGAGGGTCTAATTGCAAGGGTTGGATGTTTCCCATTTTTTGTTCAACCTTTCGAAGGCAGTTCATGTTTATGATTGGTTGATTGGTTGATTGACCGGTAAAATAGTTGATCGACAGTTGCGGATTTTGTTTTATTGGAAATGAAATGGCGACCTTATATGGGAGATATTTTTCTAGATGTGCTTTTTGTAGGTGTTTCTCGTAGAAGGAGGAGCAATTAAATAGTTGTTTATCGTAGAGAGTGGACTTCTAGTGACTTGGTGGTACAGCCGACTTAGGTGCTGACTCTCAATGTGGTTAAGCGAGATTTTCAGGGGCCGTACTACGATAGTCTTTACCGTAAAACAGAGTTGTGAACAGTACTAAGTAAATGGCGAACAACTTTCTTTTATGCTTATAGAATGGTGAGATGTATTATCAAAAGCAAGACATTCCTACTTTATATCTAGTGGCAATAGCGTGACACATGCATGTAATCTAGTGTTGGATTTGAAGGTTGTTATGAATATCGTTGAAAGCTTTTATGGTAATCCAGATGATATAAATACTACTCCATGGGAAACACAAACGATCGAAATTTGAATGATATAGCTAAAAGGCTGTCGAAATTGAGCCGAAATGTGCTAGCGCGATCATCCTATGCGGTAACTATTGAAGATCGTAACAGACCTCATCAATCTCTACTTCCAAGATAAGGACCAACTCCCTCGTTAATCAAACTATTGTATGTCGGGTAATCTCTAAGCCGGGGTCGTTTTGATCTAAGAGTTTATCCATGTGAGCTATTCGCTAGCGTAGATGTTGCTTTAGGAAAATATAACAACGGAGTAAAATGCGAACCTATCTAATAACTTTCCCCCAGCAGCTATAAACATGTTTCTTTATTTTTCTCGTTCTTTGAGCCTCCCACAGACACTAAGACGGCCCATAACGGTGTGCCAGCTCCTTCCTGGGCCCTAAGAAATGTATGACTGTCATTTGATAGACATGAATGGGGGATCGGTGCGTTTGTATTTGAGCATGTTGGAGTTGATTAAAACTCTATTTTTCTTCGGGCACATGAGAGTAGACTTTTCAGGAATGGACAGAGGCATACTACTTTAAAATTCCTCGACATACGTACCAAACTCACCCGGGAGCCGTATGTTCGTCATCAGACTCAGGTTCACGTTTATCCATTGTCATTGCGTGCCCATTTAAAATTTTGTTTAGATTTTGTCCCGCGTCTTCTTGTGGAAGCAGCTGCCATGCATAATGGAGCTTGTTCATGCCCAAAGGATGGTTCGTTCCCAAAAGCCTTTCTTTTCTATATGATTGAAATGGTTGCTACTTGTTGATAAATGGAAAGTATCAAAGCTAGTCTGGTTTGGAATTTTGCAATTCTTAATGCAATCTACTACTTTGCAACCCTGGGGGCTTTTCTTATTGAGTAGCTACTTCAAAAATACACGTCACAAAGGCCCCGATGAAATATCTCATTTCCAGAACGAGTAATGACTGCCGGAACTGTCAGTTCGTCAACTACGCATCGACTCTCTATGTAGCAAGGCATGTGATAAAAGATTTCAGGGCTGTGTAACTAATTCCCCCAAAAGAAAACAATCAAACTTATAGGAAGTTGTAGCGCATCAAAAAAGCACGATTTGCTGAGATAGAAAACACAGGCAAACTATCTGCAATCGAAATCGAAACATCGGTTTGCTTATAAGGTTCCAGCGGTTCCTCAAGTTCCCCTCGATTCGATTATATATCAAGTATAAAAAATATAGATATTTGACGGATCTTTAAGAAATGATCTATATCAGCAAGGGGAGTACATATCAAGATCTTTGCTTCAAATCCGATATCAATGATTTCGGAACAAAATGATTGTACAGCGGAATAACACCTTGAATTGTTTCAGTAGAAGCTAGATACAAATTACTAATAACCACATACCTGAATCAACTGATATAACCATATGTTGGATTTCAAAATGCATCGCATAACCAAAAGGAATAAGTCTCGATAAACGCAACAGTCCTTCATCTCATGAACATGCTTCATGAATAGTTGCGGTGAAACTTTGCCTCAACACCTCTAATTACTAAATCCTACTTACCCATAGCCCCAAATCGATGTTTGCTGGAAAACAAAAATGAATTAACAAATTCTACAATGCTCGAGGGGAAAAAACTTGTCAATGGAAACTTCAGAGTCTCGAGTCGATTCCTATCATCACTTTAAGATCTTTGTCCTCCCGATGTGCCATAACCTATTGGAAATGGAGCGCTACCTGTACTGCGATCAGGAAACCATTTCCCTGCAATTGCGTCCTCCGACTCTCTGAAAACTCGCCTATGGTGGTAATTTTTATGATGCTGACAGTGTTTTAAACTTGTTCCTTCTGCTTTGAGATTCTTGCATTGCCCATTGGGTAAGAAGTCTTCTGCCTTATCCTCTTCGTGATATTGGCGCCTCCCCTTACTATTATCATCATCTCGCTTCTCTGCCTCGCAATACCGAAAGTCCCAGTCTGACATAAGCTCCCAATGTATATTGCAGGCCTGATAGAGTGTATCTCGAGAAATAAAGACCCTACATTCTGGATAACGACATCTCAGCGCAAAAATAGAATGGATCTGTTGTGTCTGATATAACTCGGGAGCAGATTCACGCCTGCATTCACTACAAGCAGCCCCAGGGTATAGTAACTTAGCCGAACAAATATTCAAGACTTTGTTGCCCGGCGCCGGTCCAAAAGTTTGGTGTCCGCACTTAGCGCCATTCTTGTTTTCATCGGCACGAGTCAGATCGACGGGTGGCTCTTTCGACGGAGTTACTAGCTTTGGGAAGCTATGATCGCGAGGTTGAGGCTCATATTGTCTATTAGCCATGATAATTAAATGAGGGTGTAGAGCTGTAGATAAAGATCCCTAGATGCCAAAGATTTATTTCGAAATAAGTGAAGATTAGAGGTTCCTGGAGCTGGAGACCTTTGAATCTTGTGGATCAAAAAATGGAATGTTTGAGGACTGGTGCTAAGATAGGAGTTGATACACGTTTGATAGTTCGAGTGCGGTGATGATAATTCTTAGGATGGCTTGATAATTATTCTTTATTGTTTGGTTGATGCGGATAAAGATTTAAGTGTTCTGAAGAGGAGGGAAAGGAGATCGAAGAGGAAACCCCCGTTGTATTTAAGCACAAAACTCAATACGACCTGTAAGCAATTATGAATCAAAACCCTCGAATGATCTCTATATGACTGGAAGCTGTGACTGAGTACCGAGGGCGAATACTCATCCTTCATTCTATAAAGTCGTCAATGATACATATGAGAGTTCTAAATCGTCGAAGGTGTGAAGCTCATCATTCCATGAAAAAATATGGTAAGATATTTTCATCATCTTTGCATATGATTCGCCTTGAAACTTTAGGAAAGCATGTATTCTACAGTACCTGCGATGTTATACTAGCCATTTGTTGAAAACACACCTAAAATAGCCATTTTACTATGTTTTCAATTGTATAAAAACTATATTTAAAATTATTATAATTAATTGAAAATTTATATATATATATTAATTATATATTAATAAATATATTTTTCTAGTTTTTATTAATTTTAAAC
>NGKI01000002.1:240958-251504 GCA_002162615.1 Myriosclerotinia duriaeana
CTAGTAAAATTACATATTTTTATAAATTTTGAATTATTCTAACTTTAAATCTAAATTTTATAATCAAAAAAAATCTAAAAAAATAATTTACTTTATTTTTATTAAATTTTCAATAAAATTAAATAGAATTATTAAAAAGAATTTATAAAAAAATATATATATAACTAATATATTTACAAGTGATTATTGTAAGTTTTGTTGATTTTTGGTGTGATTTTCGAAAACGGCTGGTATAACATCGCTAGTACTGTAATATGAATTTAATAAGGTGTTCTTATTCATAACATACAAGCCATAACTTTAAATATGCTCTATCACTCATCCATCTACTAGAATCTAAAAGTGTCAGGCCATAATCGCCTTTTCCGAGTCATATGGAAAAGTGGTGAATAATCCGTGCTATAATCTACCCCCAAGTTGATACCCTGCTAATCTACTTACATGAGTCTATTAACCTCAGAAAACCCCTGTCGAATCTTCAGTCATTTTCAACCATTTCCGTAGCTATTATCTTGATTTCCCTGTTCAAAGGTTCCAGGACTCACACAATTTGTTACTCATCATTATGATTATAGAATTTTGTTTCTCGATTCATACGATGCTCGTGTACCATCAATTTGCGCATAAATAGTTCCATCTTTCCTTTCACTTTCCTGCTACTTTGCTTCATTCAAAAAAGAATCTTTTGCCAAAAATTAACTTTGTTAAATCCCACACCTTACGACTCAAATACCTCACCATGTCTGGATATGAGAAAGACAATGATAGAGGCCCCGGAGGTGGATATTATCAAAATTATCAACAAGATGAACGTGGAGAAGATGATCACCCAACCTATGGGACACCTTATACCGACCCTCCTCTTACTTTTGCTCCGATTCGTACCCCCAATCATGAGCTGGCCAATAATAGAGAAGTTTATCGGGAGAGCCAGTTTGAAGACGGGTCTGTTAATAACAGACTGTCTAGTCATCATGTATCAGGTGATTATCCTCACGACTCGAGATCTACTGGCTACGATGCCAGAGATAGTTCAGATAATTATATAACCAGTAAGTTCAAACTTTCATATCAAATTGAAACAGGAGAGCAGAACATGTAACTCTGACGCTCCGCTTTAGACTATAATACCACGATAATCCCTGATATCGTCTCTGATGGTACGGGTTGTGCGCCACAGCATCTAGCAGATAATCCCTCTCTTGCTCCTTTTCTCTTAACAGAGCCCACGTCATCAAGCCAACCAACAAAAATCCGTCTCCCCTCGTGCAGCTCATTACTTCACACAATTCAAGCATCGCAACATCCTCCATCTTACAGCTTTGAACGTAGAGATATAATCCCGCCCTCCGATCTTACACTAAGCGATCAATACATAGGCGGCGATCAGGAGTATCAAGCTTCAGCTCCAATCCAGACACATAACTTCAATTCTACGGCAACTCAGCAGCTTCAGACACGTTTTCAAAGTCATCCACGATCCTTTCAGCCTGGTACAAATCTTGTCGTCGGAGAAGCATCCAATCCTCCAGATTCCGAGCGCCAAGCTTATTTACATCGCCCACGGTTATGTGAACGACCACAGTGCCAAAAGTTTGCTATTGCTACGCATTTCAACAGTAAACACGGATGGTGTGATGATTGTGATCCGTATTGCCAGGATTGGATCCCAAACTTGTGCTGTAAGGAGCTGGAAAATACCAGCCCGAAGAATAATCACCACACGAATGGGCAATGTCGAGTTCCCAAGTATAGCAGATTTGAATACTGTAGAACGCATCGAAATGCATACTGCCAGACGAAGAAGAAAACTGGCAGAGTTATTGATTTCTCTAAAGAGTTCTCGAGACTTCGTGAGTGGTTTCCAGGACGAGGGGAGGGTAAAATACCTCTTCAACCGTCAAGATCATTGCGACACCTTGTCAGGTTGAGATGAGAGCATGGTTTTTAAGGGTAGAATGTTGTTCTCCTTTTTTTCTAGTCTTATGGAATATTGAAGTGAGGGGGGAAGAATTGGCAAAGGATTTTAATGGGTTTATGACCAGTTAGTTAGATACAGCGTGTTCGGTAGCCTGGATTACAATTCTACAATGAGAAGAGAATTTGATTATCCTATTCATTCGGAGTACACAATTTATTTGAAACAACCAATTGATTCAAATGAACAAAATAATTCAAAACATTTATAGCATTTTGGACAACTATAATGACTGAAACATTCATGGCTTTCACATCTACTTTTACAGACCGGACTATTGAAGCTATTGAGAAGGTTCGAGGATTTGTCAATGAGATTGAAATATAATTATAGATTTGAGTGTTTGTGAGCTATGTATTCATCCCCCGATAAATTGGTGCCACTGGTAACAATATCATAGCCTCTTATAATTACCCAAAGACACTCATAAGAAAGAGGAAAATGATGACCGAGTGTTAAGAGTTCTTGTTTCAATGTCATCGCCATTCGAATACCACAAGTGAGGACTAAGTCTGGAGCTCAGGCACTTGAAGAATGCAATATAAAAGTCCAGTGCATTTATTTAATTGAGAAACATAGACAGGATATCTCGAGAGAATGAGGAGATACATCATGTACCTTCGATCAAAATCGAAGCGCTAGCCCACCCACTCCAACTAGAAGAAGAATGAAGAAACCTGATCCAAAATAGACTCCGAGAGCCAAAATATCCAACTTTAACCATTAGATCCACCGCGTAACCTAACCGGAAAGCGCAAAAACAAATGTATCAAAATTCCCCATCAAAGCAAGAGAGAGAGAAAAACCATCGAAAAACAAAAGCTCGCTGCCCCTAATCCACACGATCTATCACCACCACAAACCACGAAGATACCGGTAGCCCCCACAATACATCACTACCAACAAACATCGACCCCTAATCTCATCTACCCCGCGCGGACCCATAGTCTCCTAAGGCCGGATCAACACCACCCACCAACCCCCAATCTGACCCCCACCGGGCAATCGCTCGATCCTGCGCTCTCGACGACGTGGCTGCGGCATCATCATCATCACCAAACGTACGAATCTCATCAATATCCATTATCCCATCTCTAGCCACCGGATAAAAAACGTATTCGCGAGAAACTCTCCAGACTTCCTGTCTTTCCTCCTCGGGGAGTCGAGCATTCCTCTCCTCCCATTCTTTACCCTGTTTGATCTCTTCTTCCGTGACAATCTCATTGCTTTGCCAATTTTTGGTGATCCAGATTCTGCCGTCGAGAATGATTTCCCATTGAAAGGCTGGATCGGGGTCCTCAGGGGGTGATGCTTTTCCTTTCCTGATCCATTCTGGGATGCGACCTTTGTGGAGTTTGGTGTAGCATTCTTTACATAGACTCGTTCTCAAAGGTTCGTCTGGATCACTACTACAGCCCATTTTCTCTTTATAAAAACAGACTGCCATGATGCTGATAATTTTTAGTTCATGTTCCTTGAAATATTAGACATGGGTATCATAAGATCTTACATACATATGAAACTGGGCTTGAGCTGGCCTAAATCGAGGTGAGGGATAGAGCGGGATAGAATGATAAAGCGAAGAGTTGAGCTCTTCTGTGTGTATATATTTGATGATTATTTGCCTTCAAGAAGAGTGTTTTATATTCTGGATACTTTGATGTTGTCGAGTGTAGAAAGAAATTTACTCGGAGTGGGAGAGATCGAACCTTTTATACACCCAAATTGTACTAAAACTCGTCTACGCGACTGCGCTCATTAAACCTATTTATATGACTGGGAAAGTGAGGAACTACAAATCATTTATGAGTAATACTGGCTTTTAAACCCATTCATGACTGGCGCAGGGCTGAAAAAGATTCATGGAAAAAGAAAATCTCAATTCGGACTCATAGTATTTTGCGCATTATAATAATTTCATATACAGTATATTCAGAAAGATGAGAGTAAAGGTAAACTATCCCTTCTAAACTTGTATATCATAGAAATTTCAATATCTCTTACATCATTTATATCGGCACCGAACTTTCTATACCTGTCTGTTTCCGAAATAGATCAGGCAGATATAAACACTTGTAAGATTACTTCAGCTGCTTTATCCCACTGGATTTTATAAAGAATTTACTTTAGAAAACATTTAAATACAAATATTCTTTTAAACTTTTAGTTAAATAATTGTTTATAGAGTTACTTAAAATTAAAACTATTTTAGTTATAATATACCTAACTATACTTTTAATATATTTACCCTACCCTCCAAAATAAAACAAGATAATAATTAAACCAACAAAAAACATCTGAAAAAACCCCAAATATTCCCTACTCTATGTCCAATCCTGAGATCACGCAATGTGCAGACATTGATCAACATATTAGAATACCAATTTCACAACTACCCCAAATTCATGTAGAATTCGTATAATACTGAAGAGATACTGTACAGATATCACAAGATAAAAAAGTGAAGTATACAGGCAAATATCAAGTAGATGTGGATTAACATAAATCCATTTCGTAAACCCCAACGCTAACTAAAAAGACGACTCTTCATTCTAAGATTACCACGAAATGCTACGCAACTTCCATGAAAAAAAAATAAAGAAAGAAAGTGAGAGTAAGATCCTCAACCCATAAATCCCTCTCCCACAAAAGCAACCCCGATAAAAAATACCCCCTTCCAAAAGCCAGGCAAACACACAGCTAGAGGAGTCTAGTGAACAAGCCCTTGACTCTACTCCTAGCCGAGGAAACAAATAGAACAAATGTGAAAGAATGTCGAATGACCCCAAAGATAGCCATATCTTGAGGCAATATTAAAAATCCACCAAGCCTTCAACCGGAAGAGTAAAAAGTAAGAAATGCTCGAAGAAGCTCGCTCCCAAACGCTACAGCCTCTATAGCTATAGGGGACCAAATATCGCATCAAATACTTTTCTCTGGGACCCAAAACTTGTAACCTATGCTTCATCGGTTATGTCTCCCTTCCTGTCCTTCCTATCCTTCATGCCCTTCCTGTTTCTCATTAATTCTTTCTCCCAGGTACAGCCATTTCGCCAGCCTTTATTTATTTTCCTTCCTCGGTTTTATCTCGTTACGCCGATTCATCTCATTGTGAGTTGGGTCATCACAAAATCTTCTCCTCTCTATCTCTGATGGATCCTTAGTATCAGTTTTAAGTTGGCTCTCGGAATAACGCTGACACTCCCTTTTTCTGCCACGCGATCTTTCATAACTTTGGTGGCACCCAAATTGACCATTTATAAGTCTAGTATTGTAGAAAATAGTAACATCAGAGTGAGTAGCATTTGGCATCATCTCTGATGGATTCAATTGCTGTTGGTTGACTGCCATATGCTGCATTGATGGTAGGTGCGATGAGTGTAAATACGATGGCTGTTGGTTGACTGCCATATGCTGCATTGATTGTAGGTGCGATGAGTGTAAATACGATGGCTGTTGATTGACTTCCATATGCTGCATTGATTGTAGGTGCGATGAGTGTAAATACGATGGCTGCTGGTTGACTGCCATATGCTGCATTGAGTATGATTGCGGCGGTGCTGAGGGTCCTTGGACGCCCGAGCCCCTAGACGGATGAAATCCCCTTGGTTGGTCTGTAGAGGGAACATTGAGGAGTGGTGGCATGGAAAATGTTCTGTTTGATTCCAAATATGAACTCACACCTCCTGATTGGACATTACCGGGTGGTTGATTGAGGTTTGGTGGAAACGATGAAGGGTCGTGTAGAACAAACGCGTCATTCGGTAAATCAACTTCCATTCTGTCTGGTTCATTTGCGGATCTGTTAGGTGTTCTCGGTGTAAAATTAGGTGAACCTGGTGTAAAACTTGGAGATTTTTCAAAAGTTGGTGAATCTGGTGGAAAACTTGGAGAATCTGGTGTAAAACTTGGAGATTTATCAAAAATTGGTGAGCCTGGTGGAAAACTTGGAGAATCTGGTCTATAACTCGGAGATTTTTCAAAAGTTGGTGAATCTGGTGGAAAACTTGGAGAATCTGGTCTATAACTCGGAGATTTTTCAAAAATTGGCGAATCTGGTGGAAAACTTGGAGAATCTGGTCTATAACTCGGAGATTTTTCAAAAGTTGGAGAGATTGGTCTATAACCTGGAGATGCTTGCATAGTCGGTGAATCTGGTGCATACTCTGGTGACTCATCCATTCTCTCTGTGCCTGGATTTTGATTAGCATTCTAGAGAGAGGTTTATTCAAGGTAAAGGCTAAGAAGGATATTGAATCACCTTGCTGGGGGTTGGAGTCCGATGGTGGAGAACCTTGGGATTTCCCGTGGGCAAGCCAAGCGGGCCTACGTTGGGAAGCAGGATTGGAAGACATGTTGCTAGAAAAACTCAATTAGCACCATTCAAAAGCATACTGGATCCAAGACTCCGTATCTTACCAGAAGTAGAAGTACGATAAGGTGTACAACTTGTAATATGTATGTACGAGGAACTTGGGGAATATGAGGATCGAAAGCGATACGAGAACAAGTAAAGTACGTTTATTGACTATTAGACCTGAAAGGCGACGATGAGGTATACTTGCGACAGGTCTGCTAGAGCAGACCTGGATATATGAATATTGACAGAGGTAATGAAGGTTTGATGCTGGATGTTCTGGAATAAGGAAAAAGAAATCGGGAAGCAAAGGGGGAAACCTCAAACTATTTATACACAAAACGGACGCTAGAACTGTTCGTACGACTATTATTGTTATCCATAATGCTATAACTATTGATGAATATGTTAGGAAACTGGGAGTTCGGAGTCATTTGGAGGTGGGAATGAGTCGACGATGGTGGTCTGAGGTATGATATTCATGGATTGATGGATGTAGGGGTGAATATACGCATGACTCTGGGTTGAAAAGTTATGATCAGAAAAGAATGCCGTGACTGTGGAAAGAAAACTATATGTTTCAACTCTAAAGACACATGGGGTTGTAAATGTTGATATAACACATAAAACACAATAAAAAAATCCCATTTTCAACACTATCCATCCTCAAACATCAACCCCAAATCACAAAAAAAAAAAATCTCCGCATAGAAAACCACACCCCATAACTATACTCCTAAATCCCATAAAATCATTCATAAACAATACCTATACCACATATTTCCATTAAAAAAAAAATTTCAACACCTTACACACTCATACTTCAACCCCCTGAATATCAGAATGACGAAGAAAAGTAAGATTATTATAAAGACACTGTACTATACAAATTAACCACACAAAAACATAAAACTACAAAAAGTATCAAAATCCTATACAAATCCCACAGCTGAGTAAAAGATATAGTACACTTGAACTTATCTTTTAACAAATAACCATCCCACTCTATCTTTACACAGTAAAATAATAACCCTACAAAAGGAGCCCTGTATTTATCCAGGGTATTCGGGATACTGGGTAAATCGCCTTACTCTTTTTCCACAGACCATACATTTTTCATTTCTTACATCTCACATCATGATTTCCCCTTCCGAGTTCATTTTTAACTTCCAAATTAAATATCAAATGTATTGTCCCCCAAAAACAAAAGAAAAAAAGAAATAGAAATAGAAAGGGGAGAGAAAATGAGGGTGAAGAAAAGCGATTGAGTAAAGTAGATGAATTGCATGTTTATTTCAGACCATCATATACATCTATCCAGCAACCCAAAAGGATAAAGGATTGAAATTCTAGTCTCTCTCATCTGCCTCCGTGTATTAAGCCATCTAGCTTCTCTCCTATCTTGATCTGTCCGATACTACCGTGTATGTATTTAGCGATGTATCTCCACTCTGTCCCCTGCATCATCTCTCTCTCTCTAGTACCAATCTGTACATCCAAAACGATTGTATCACAACCACCCCATAACCAAATCAAGCTAACCACTCAGCCGCCTTCTCCAAACACTCCGAAATAATCCCAATCCACTTGTCCGCATTCTCATAATCCTGCGCCTCAATACTTTCCACCAAACCCGGGAAGACCGCACCTGCATAACCAGTCCATAGACCTGGTGCAAAAACCACATGTTTAAACCATGGTCTACCATCTAAACCTTCTGGATATAAGAATTTTCTCTCTAGGTACTTGTACTTCTCATTGACAGTTCGTATCTGATAATAAAGTTTAATTTTGGATGCCCATTTCCACCATGGGATATCTTGACCTGCTTGCTCGGCGAGGACGGCTGCAGAAGAATCATGACGAATTGCTGCTTCTTTAAGTGCAGAAGCACGGTTGTGAAGACCTTTGAAAGAGAGCTTCAGGGTATCGATATCGCCTTTAGTTTCGATATTGCTAGGACGGAAACGAGCTTCCTCATCTTGTCCTTCAGAAGAAGATCCGATCATGATGGAATCTAATTTACTTTCGGTTTTGCTAATGTATCCTTGCAATGCGTTGGCGTAATCAGTAGCATTGAAAGAGATAATTGGAGTTTCGGCCATTTTCGCCGTGTAGAGAGCCCAAATCTTCGACATAGCTTCATGATAATGAAATCCTGGATCTCCATATGTATCCATCCAATGGAATGAATCATAATTAGAGTGATAATGGAAGATAGCTCCATCACCACCTTCGTGATTGACATCTGGTCCAAATCCAAGATCGATTGAAGGAACGCCAGCAAAATCTTGGAAAGCTGTGAAATCACTACCACTACCCATAGTATTAACAACTCCATTCCAAACATCTCCGACAGTTTGTCCTGGTACTGTTTGATTAGGTGATTGAACTAAGCTCAAGACCTCGCGTAAAGCTTTGTTGTGAAGTGGACTCGCCGATGCTCCAAAGGTAGGACCACTGGTACCAACATCACAATTGATATAAGCCACATTAGCATTATTCAACCATGGTAGGTATTCCTCAACCCATTCTGTTGAACCAATCAAACCATATTCTTCACCATCCCAACTTGCAAATACAATAGTACGCAATGGTTTCCATCCCTTTGAAACGGCTACACCAAAACTACGAACAACTTCATTGAGAGCTGCTGAACCACTGTTTGGATCACCTGCACCACCTACAATCCAAGCATCGTGATGATTTCCAATGACAATGACTTCATCTGATAATGTTCCATTAATTATCCCAATGAGATTCCAAATAGGTGTTGTAACATATTCGACATCGTTGACAAGGTTAAGTACGAGGTTATCTGGTGAGGGACCAATATTGTATTCGACTCCTTTATATGCCAAACCAAGGTTTCTATCCCACCATTTATTTAAATCTTTTGGTCCAGGTCCGATGCCATTCAAGGATTTGAGGATAGGTAAAGCATCGACGTAGGAAATTGGAAGAGAAGGGATGGAAGGAATTTTGCCTTCGACAGGCTGACGTGGGACACCAGGTTTCGAAGGATATCCTGGGGTAGTTCTACAAAAAGAGTTAGTCAGAGATTATGTGCGAAATGATACAACTTACGGATCTCCAGGTGCAACACTAAGGAATTGAGCACTTCCTCGTTGAACACTACTTGGATTTCTGGCAGGTCCATCTGGGTATGCAATAGCTCCATTCTCCTCAGTATTAAGCCCATCATCACCAGGATCCGAGAAAAGAACAGTTCCGACCATCCCCAATTCCTCTGCGCGCTTAATCTTGAGACCACGGAAGATACCACCATATCTTGCGATAGCGATTTTACCTTCCAAACTGACGTTAAGCTTCAATAAATCTTCAAAGTCTTGGTATGTACCATAATTGACATAAACGTATGGAGCTGTAACATTTCCATATGCTGAATATCCGTGGAATGTTGGGATTCTATTGTCCAATCCAGTGGTTTCATCCTCTTCGAGTACATCCTCCTCCAAACTAGCTTCGAATTTGATTTTCAATTCCTCGACATCAGAACCCTTGGTCTTCTTCTTTTCATACAAGGCAAGTCGATGACCGCGAGGATAATTGAGATAAACATCATATGAGATGACCTCGGATTCAATGCCAAATTCTTGCCATCTGTCCTGCGTCCAAGTAACCTGACTCTTGTTCGTTCCAGCTACGTGTGGACCAGATGTATAATATTTACTCCATTCTCTTGCTTTTTCCGCCTTTGGAGTGTCGAGTAAGATCTGTTGAAGTTCTTCGTAAGTGATGGAGGAAGCGGATGATTCTTGATAAGGTTTATCGTGGTGCCAATGTCTGTGAGGGTGACGAGGAAAGAGAGTGAGAGGGAGTAAGAATAAGAAAACGGCGACAATCAAACAACAAGTTGCTGCAATGGTGAAGAATCGTCGAATGGTATTATTTTGATATCTTTGTCGAGGTGGAGCAACGATGACGGTTGCGATCAATGGAGTACGCTCATTTTCCATGTTCTTTTCATCTAAGAGTCTACCCATGATGAAGGTTAGTGAGAGTAAGAGGTAGAGTGAGAGTGAGAGGTAGTATGAAGGATGAAGAAGGGGGTCATCAAGATCTTCAAACTTGGAGATTATGCTGACGATAAATCCAGGAGGTATTGCGTTATTAAAGTTCCACAGTTACCAGCACAGCTACCACACAGCTATCGGGATATTAATATTACCAAATGCGGGGGTGAAAGG
>NGKI01000002.1:260126-292712 GCA_002162615.1 Myriosclerotinia duriaeana
AAACTAGAATATACATCCATGTTTCTCTCCAGGCCCCCTAATCTTCACTCCTCATCCCGACATTTTTCACCCTTCTTATGAATATGGTACTTGCATCGAGGCTCCTCCCATACATTATCCGCATTCTCATGTTTTGAAAACTCGACATTCATCTCTTCCGTCTCGGGTTTTCTCCTCAACGCAAGAGAAAATCGTGAGCGAGGACGTGGAGCGGGTGGTTGGAATAGATTGTGATTAACTGGGAAAGGTGTATATTGAGCAAAGTGTGTAAGGTTTGGAAGCGGACCACTATAAACGTGATTTTGAGGTGGATGAACTGCCATTTGTGAAAGCAAAGTTGGAGTATGGGGATACTGAGGAGGTGGATGGTGCACCGGGTGATTTTGAGGTGGATGAACTGCCATTTGTGAAAGCAAAGTGGAAGTATGGGGATACTGAGGAGGTGGATGGTGCACTGGGTGATTTTGTTGTGGCTGGTATGGTTGGAATGGTTGGAATGGTTGGTGTGGCTGGTGTGGCTGGTGTGGATGGTGTGGATGGTGTGAAAGAAGTGCCATTTGCCAGTTTGAGGTAGGATTGTGTGGATGCTGGTTGGGCATATGCTGATGACCTGTAGGTGAAGGATTCGGAAACGGATACATATCAAGTGGAATCTGGTTTGGAGGTCCGTGAGGTGGAACTGCAGCGTTTGGAAACTCAGTAAACAGACTGTCTGTGGGAGAAACAACTGGAAGTGTTGACCGACGGAGGCGGAAATGATGCTTTTTGGATATCTTCTCAACTTCCAATCCAGCAGATGAGGACAAGATATCACTAATCATGAGTCGTAATGGAGATGACTCGACTGTGTGTTTGCCAACCAGCTCTTGAGTCTCCTCGGTCTCAAAAATAGGCTTCCTGTACACTTTTGCAAATCCTTTCTCATCAACCCATTCCTTAAAGGCGAGAACCAAAGCATCCATGATGTGATTTGCGAATTGTGGTGAAACGATATAGTCCGCCAAAAAGTAGCAGTGAAGTAACTGATACCATCTCGTCTTATGAGACTGCTTCCGAATGTAGCGGTTGGAAAGATCTCTAGCAATTGGGTGAAGCTTTGTTAGACACTCAGCCATCTTGTGATCCCGAGTGTAAAGCCAAGCGATGAAGATTTCAAAACTTTCTGGCTCATGATCCTCAATGTTAATCACTCCATCACGACCACACTTCCATTCATCACCACAGATGGACTTGAAAAACCGGGCTTGGGTGGCCAAGGCTCCTGCAGTTGCCGTGAACTTGACTTGCTGCTTCCCGCTTCCTACTAATACCGTGACTATCTTATTGAAAGCACCATGATTACCACTGCGCAAAATTAGCAAATTACATGATATTCTCTGATTTTCAGTAACACTTACAGATCGAATCCATCAGAAAGGGGTACCAACAGACTTTTATCAGTAGCTGGGACGTTCGGCGAATGGAAATATTTCGTCGACATAGCTCTGGCTAATCTGAGTAGAGTTCGAAGACGACGACGACCTCCGTGAATGCCTCCATCTTGGTAAACTTCCAGAAGACGAATAATTTGATTCAGAGATTCATCGTCCATGCCAGCCATAAGCGCTTCAATTTCTGCCAATACTGTTTCATCGTTGCGATCTTCCGAAGCTCCTATGCCTTGTACGAGCGCCAAATCCACCATCAATCCATTTATGGTATTCACCGCCATATTTGAGATGCGATACAATTAGGTTATGGAAATTGGATTTTTTCGGTAACACCTCGTCAAAGTCAAAACAAGGTCAACAAATATGTCTAGTAAGGATTTCCTTTGATGAAATGATGAGTTGAGAGTTTTATAAGACTTGTTGATTCTCTCGAAGATTGACGCTGTTAATGAGATGTAGATGGGAAGGAATGGGTTCCAGCAAGTAATTGAGAGGGTTAAATAGATGTTCTTTAAGGTACGGTAGGGAAGAGTAATCAGCAATACAGCCGACTTGCAATACAGCCGAGTGCAACATTCGATATGCCGTACTGTTTATTTAGGCCTGCAATTATTCGAACCGTCGTGAATACTACCGTTATCATTTATGTGATGAGAGGATCGGCTAATAGATTGGATCTGCGCTAGCGCGAAATTAGTCTGTTTGTATAAACTAATGTTTGTGTGGAAAAAGGAGTAGATTTATTGGGCTTCTATCATTCTTTCGAAATAATTGCAACAATAGAGGTATGCCAACTCAAGTAACTAAACGTATCATTCTATAATAGTCACGCCTCTCATCCCTTAATCATCTTCTAGCTGAACCTTCGAATTTGCCGTACGCAATCAAAGTTTTCATCTAGTCAGCCATTAGCAAGCTTCCTCGTTCGAATTAAGTGACTTGTGAAGCAGAAATTAGCTCCCGAATTACAACTCTTCCCAACGTAATATCGATATCAAAAGTCTTACTTCATGCTTAAAAGCAGTCAGAACTCTATAAGAGAAACATCACCAGACAATTCTTATCAATCATAAATCTATAGGTAAATTTATTCATTTCATTAGGCACGCCCCATATTCGTGTGCTTGTCACGGTCAGTGTGGTCAGTGATTGTATATATCCCTTCTGTCCCACCATGTACTTAGCTAGAATTGCTACAAGAACCTAATTATAGGTTATGTTTGATACTCTCACCAAAGCGTATGGGGTTGGAGATGCCTTTGCCTTTGCATGAAAATAAATCGAATATAATCTAATTGTTACTATTCAGAATAACTTTGGCTTCTCAAAGTGTACATCAAATGAGAAGAAAGTGATGATCTACATTTTGTGTTGATCATTGCCTCATGGTCACATAGAAAAGCATTACGATGTAAGTGGGAATATGCGGCGTATCTATTCTAACACTGAACACATGAGGAATGAAACATTAATGCATCACGTCATAAGGTCTTTTCCCACATAAGAAGAGATCTCTTTTTCAATTTGATAGCCTATGCCCCATACAGCTCTGGTAGCTCCCGTCTCCCAACAAGATTACTAAACGAATCTAAATTATCATCCTTGGCATATCTGCCCAATGGCACTCCTATTTCTCCCACAATGCTAAGGTCGGACACAGATTTCTCCCCTTTTATGAATATGATATATACACTTCTTGTGGGCCCGATCGTTGGCTGTCATCCACCTGTGTATTTGAATGTCCAGATACAACTCGTACATAACCATTGTAGTGCGCATCAATTCATCTACCAAGTCTCTGGTGAATTCTATTGGGATATCCTCTTTCATGATACCGTGTAACTTTAAGTAGTAACCATTCTCATATAAACCTTGTCTAATGATATTGTCCACCAGCATTCTTCGAAGTGGTGACCTGGCTTTAGTCTTTGAATAAATCTTTTGAATCTGGTATGGCAGAGTACCGAGCATCTGTCTAATCTCTCCTTGGGGAAATCTTTCCGCAAAAGGGCCCACCCACAGTCGGTCACCACCATCCTCACCATCTTCATCATCATCTTCATCATCATCTTCATCATCATCATCCCCATCGTCATGATGGTTGTCTTCGTTATTTTGAGCCTCATTGGCAACGTCTGTTGTTGATTCCAGTGGGTGGACAAAAACTGTTTCTTCGTGCTCTACTTTCAGGTTGTTGCGATCTTCTGTTTCGTCCTCTATCGCATCGATTAAAGCGTCAATTATCGCGTTCCCAAAATTCGGAGCACCTAGAAATTCTGCCAGGAAATAGCACTCCAAAAGCTGATCCCATAGGATTCTGTACTCATCGAGTGTTTTGGTTGTTATTGTCTCCTGGCTATGTTTTTTGATCGTAGAAAGCCGCGTCCCGGAATGGATGTCCCCCGTCGTATTCCACGCGAAGAATGTACTCAAAGCATCAAAATTTTGTTCGGAGAGATCAATCGTGGGATTTTGCTGATCGGCATGAGGTAGGAATTTGTAGAACCTGGTTCTCACACGGAAGAACTCTGACTCTGATGCCAAGACTTTTGCTGCGAAATTAACTTGTATTTTGCCTTTTTCGCCTGTCACAAAGACTCCAAAAATGTCGTTGAAATCATCCCTAAGCAGGCATTCAGTTAGATTTTATTGTATGGGGACAGATTTTCGACAGAGGGCTCAGTAACGTACAGTGAAAGCACCAAAACCTCCTCCATGATATCCTTTATCATCGCCGGAGACGCTGTGGGATAATGTAGATGCGTCATGTTGACAACTGATCTTCCGGCCTGATTAAATTGTTTTATGAAGCTTTGCGTTCAGGGCAATGAGCTTGATCATCGGGAAAGGTGCATTTTATAACGGGATGTTTAGAACCTAGGGTCAATATTATACAGCTCGCTTGGAAGTTTTGTCGTGCCTACCTCGTAGTCTTCCTTTATCCAGTGATTGGAGTAGTATATGGCAACAATTTGGTAGGCTCCACTACAGTGAATTGTATCAAATTATTCCCTACTTATTATTATTTCGATAATGGATATTAGATTCAGTATCACTAGAATTATTCAATGTTTTCTGCAATACTACATATCAATAGCTGTATACGGAAGTACTAGAATTCAATAGATCGCTCTTTAAACTTTTTAAACTAGCTAACGTTGCGGCTATAATCATTGGAATTTATTGAATTTCAAAAAATGTAGCTAATTTAGAAGGGACTTACTTGTTGAATTTTGAAACGAAATCTATACAATTTGGAAAGTAATTTATGGAATTCTGCTTAGGTAGTATTCCAGTATATAGCTAGTGATGCTATTGTAAGTACCTAGGTAGTCCACGGGTACTACCATTCATACGTATTGACGTGGTATAAATAGCTTCAACATCAGCCACTATAACACTCACTTAGACTAATCCTTGACCATATTCAAATTCAATTACTTTCTAACACTTATTTGATAGCGATTCACTTTAACAGTGTTCTGAATCCTTAATTTCAAATATAGTCTGACTTCTTTCATCCAACAGGCTAGCGTACAATCACTACACCACTCATCTAAAACCAGTATGACCTACCTTTCCAATGGTATGAGACATTCAATTAGATACAGGAATAAGCTTCCGCGCTAGTTTAGCGCGTGGTGGGCTACTTCGACTAGCGATCCTCTTCAACATCATACAGTCTCAGGCAACCTTAAAAGTATCTTCTTACCTACTACCACCAATTTTTTATCAAAAAAGAGACTATCATTGCATCTAATTTGTACAAAAGTACTTTTCACTCAGTCGAACTACCAAATCACATCAAGCAATCCCAACGATGCCCAATAAAAAGATGGCCTCCAGCGTAAAATACGATTTGTATGACCCAAAGTATTATTACGGGAAGATATTTGTTAAGCTAACATCTAATTCAGGGTGCTCCTTTCCAAAATCTTTATAATATCTATCGGCACTGGCAAGGACGAAAAAAGAGTCAAAGCTTTGGCAGCGCTGTTGTCGACACAATCTTTCTATTTTCATCGCGCTTGTACTGAGCGATGGCTAGGACCCAACAAGATCCTCGAATTTCCGCACGAGAGCTCTCAAACATTTGAAGTATTTCTGGTATGGTTAAACAAAGGTGATATCAAGTATGCGAGTAGCTTGCAAAAGATCGAATCGAGCGACAATGACCAGAATGACCAGACACGATCACAAAAGCTTTCCAAACGTTGGTCTCACCTACTCAATTGTTACATCATGGCCGATTACATCCAGGCGCCAAAATACGCAAATGTTATTATGGATGCTTTAGTCGCAACATTGAAAGATTTCGAAGAAGAATTGACGAAAAATCACGAGTTATTGCCTATGTGTGATACTTGTGCCGAGACCATCACTCTCATTTGGGACAAGACTCTTAACACGTCTCCTCTTAGAAATCTAGTTGTTGATTCCCTTTTCTCAACATCCCATGCTCTTTGGTTCATGACGCACAAAATGTCTTCTGACCTTGCTACTCCGCCTGATGGTCCCAACTTGACGGTTCCACAAGAATTTATGCTCGAGTTTGGTGAGCAATCATTTCAAAAGCTCCAATGCATTAAAAATGCAATATCCCCATGGATCCGGATCCGGAAATACAATTACTACCATATCTCAGAAAAGCTCCCTGGGGACCGACAACAAGATTGGTATGTCTACATCATCTTTCTTTTTAATATTCCTGCAACTATATGAAGTACATTGGAGGCTAATGACATTCACAGATCAGGATATGAAAGGTTCGGGTGCTCGATTAACAAATATTACATAATAAAACACCTGACGGTCCTTCGTCATTGTGTTGAAAAAATGGCGTCAGGAGGTCTCCAAATTTTGATCCATGGTATTCTAGTTATGGGCGAGACTGTGATCTCGGGAATTTCTACGTTTTGGATATCGAAGGTGGTCAATTACACTTTGCAGAAGAATCTGCTTAGTATTGATAGACGCAGGGTGCAGTCGCCTAGATAAGTTCAATGATTGTTCCCTTCGTGGTGGGGGGTAATTTGTGGGGAAACCTACCGTGAAGGGTAGCACATTGAGAATCTTACAGAGGCAAATTAAGACCTGGACGAGGAGCTAGTTGCAAAAATCAATACAAATTAATCTTGATTATTCAAGAGCGTGTTTTGAAGTGGTGATCTTACTGATCATACAGAGCTCCTTAAAGGAGGCTTCAAACTAGACCAACATACACCAATACATGGTCTGAATGATCTCGTAATACTTTCAATGAAACGCTAAATTTTCTAGCATAAACAAACTATCCCGATTCCAATGATACAAGTTCTAAATACTTGTATACTTGGTGCTTTTTGCATAGCATATGGGTAAAGCAAGCCAATTCTTGAACTTATATACAGAAAATCACATTCATAAATATACGAAGGACAGAAGCAACAATTTTCACAATTCCCAACGACATAAGATATATTTCACAGCTCGAATTTATTGTGCAGTATCGTGATATCTGTCTGTCCTATGAAAAGAATCGATGCTTTGATCATCTCCGGATGATAAGCTCCAGGTGCAACCTGGAGCTGCCTGTATACGGTGCTCAATATGATGATAAACCATTTGACATTCGATACACACTTGAAAATGACCATCCACCAAAGACTCCCAACCATGTTATCTGTGTTCTCTGTCCCTTGTAGAGACTAGTAGGATGAAAAATATGGAATCTATATGAAGACCAAATGGGACTGTATCGTTATTGGGAACGCTACTGTAGATCCTGCAAAGTTAGCGGGCTACATCGCCAACTCTGATGTTTTCTCCCTGCATGAAGCACTAAAACTCAAACTTACATAGATTAAATGAGGTGGTCTACCTTTAACTCTTCGATCTCTTTGGAGCGAATTGGCCCCGGATATTCGCATGTCGCCTCCCGCGAAATGTGGTGATGGTATATGCACTGTTTCCGATGAAATGGATGTGTATGTCCTTGAAATCTAGCAGTCCAGAATGCCCTCATCATATATGACCAAAAGAACTCCGCAGGTACATTCAAGCTAATTACCCTATCTGAGTCTTCCGCTTCTGGGTAGGTATAGACGCTTAGAAATTCCGGACCGCCGCTGTGATGAGAATGCATGAGTTGATCAAGAATCAAGAAACGAAGTTTTGAATTCTCGGATGTTTGCTCCCAGACCACATGAATAGTTCTCATTCTCTCTTCCAAGGAGAAAACGGGATCGTCTACTTCTGGTGCGTTGTCGTGTCGTTCTAGTAAAGTCATCATGTTGTCCACGATGGCGTTCATCATCACGAATGACTTGATGTAATCCGCAAGGAAATACGCATCGAGGAGTTGATGCCATATCTCAACGTTCAGATCCAGTTCTTCTAGGCAATCTTCCGAGTCCCCACTTTTTGACATTAATGGCTCCCAAAAGTCAAGACCTTTATGAATCCCTCCTTGATAAATTAAGGACATGATCATAGCAAATGTTTCTGGCGTTCCCTTCTCTAATAAGATATCCTTTATTCCGTCGGGTTGCCAGTCACCACTATTTGCATCTTCGAAGAGTGATGAGTACTGCGACAATATAGCTGCTGGAGCCATTATTGTGATCTGGCTGTCTTTGAATGCGACTTTGAACATCTTGTTATGTTCGACACTAGAAACTAATCAGTAAAGTTGACCGACATAGCAATAGAAGCTTAACCAACAGATTGGGGTCGTGGAAGTCACTGATCTGCTCAGTCATATTTCTTGCTGATAATACTCGATAGAATAGCTTTGCCCAAATCAGATAGGGGATAAATTGTAGAAGTATTCTGAAGATGCTTTTTTTAATGGTGGGTGGTGTAGTGTAGCGGGATAAGATGGCCTGGAGAAGTTCCTTTGTATCTGTAAATGTTGAAGAAAAGCTGCTTCGTACTCAAAGACCGCGTTGGACTAGTTTTCTCTACAGTGATCCACGAGGCTTATGTAAAAAATTAGAACTGGTAAGGTATTGGTGATGGGGTCAGTACATAGCTCGTGAACCAATCTATTTCTACGAATATTAAATATTGAATATTATAGAATCTATGGACCATGAATTACTGAAATCAAGGTAATTCACTGCTGTATGTCCAGGATAGTATGAGACTTCAGGGAACGATTATATTGTATATATTTATATGAATAGCAGCGTTCGCTAGTATGTAAGGAGTCCGGATAGCGGAAACGCTGTTGATCATCCTCCAAAAGGACTTCTTGGAAACTAGTAAAGCTAGGAAGCTAGCGAGTTCGAAGGTTTAACTGCTCAGCCTAACTTTAGCTCACGCTTTTACACTGGCAAAGATTAAACCATAACATAACGTAACTCAAAAGATTGTGATTCACTGCAACTGATATGCCACCGATTGTTTTCCTAACGTCATATCGTGACCTAGTCAACCGTATCTTATCCCTGGAAACTTAAATCCTAGCCCCGACCATCATGAAAGTAAATTATACCCCAGTTCCCACTCACATTAGTCTGATATCTTATCGAGAAACGCAAAACATCATCAGCCAGATTCAGGGTTCACACAAGCGTGCTAGACCTCTTCGAGTCCGCGATACCATGCTTTTCACTACCAAGGAGTGGGCAGACAAGGGTGTCTTTCTCTCCCTTCTTCAATCAACTCTATACGCTGGTAATTTTGGCTTACTTCTATGTGTGATAAGTGCAATGGTCCCACTCGCTCCTGTTGGTAGCAGACAATTCACGACCGCTAAGATCTTTTCCACGGTCACCTCGTCTCAAAACGGAATGGAGCACCAGTTCAGCTACTAATCCAGACGGCAACTCGATGAAACGATTTATTACCCTAGATTAATTTCATGTCATATCTCTATTACAAAAGCTACAGCATGAGCGTTTTTTGTTAATAGAGATGCGATAATCCTAACTTCACGATCATAAAACAGAAAAGAATAACTTGACAGATTTCAAATACCGCTGTGCCCAACCAGTTATTTGACAACAGACCTAAAAATTTCAATATCCTATCAGACTGGTGGATAATAGCACTAATCACTGAAATCACTATCAACTCCACAAGATTCGCCGTTCTTGTGCATATGATAGTCACAATCAGCCCTAGACCACGAGCGAACATTACCATCAATTTCTATTCCCGTCACAAAACCATTAATCAAGTCTTTTGTGAACTCGAATGAAACAGCAGTTTCTCTAGCCCCAAGATTCTCATTGAGAATTGCATCCAGCTTCGTGTGAGTGTTGAATTCGGGGTCCCAATTGAGGATTTTGTCGATCATCATGGCTCTGAGTAGAGATGGAGCTTTTGTTTTCTCATAGAGTCGATTTATTTGATAGTTTCGACAACCCAAAATCCGACGCATCTCAACAATCGGCCGCGGTGGACCGTTTCCAACATCTTCATTGACTGCTACCGATTTATCTTTGATATATCTTCTAACAGCCTCCTCGTCTTGCTGCGCCTTTATCATCGCATTGATGATACTGTTCCCAAAGTTGGGAGCTCTGAGATACTCCGACAAAAAATAGCATTCCAGTAATTGATCCCATAAAATTTCATATTTCTCAAGCTTTGTATCTGGGGAGTCATTCCCATCGACTCGCTGGATTTGTTTTGACATCTGGATGTTCCGGGTAGTGTTCCAGGCTAGGAAGATATTGAATGCGGCGATGTCCTGTTCTAGATGAATTTCCTTAAGCTTAGAGTATTTCTCGATGGGCCAGATAGGGAAGCATGCATCTCTGAAATACTTTGATTCCAGACCCAATATCTTGGCGGGTCGGAAGACTCGAACCTGTTCTTTGCCTGTCCCAACAATGACTTCGATGAGGTTGCGGTAATCATCTCTATATTTTCATCAGCAACTTGTTCCTGCCGCCTCAATAGATGTATGCTTACAATGATAATTGCATATCGTCTTGTGAAAATTCTTTCGCAAGTGTTGGTGATATAGTTACAGAATATAAATCTGACATTTTTCCGTTGTAACTGGATTCCAATTATTTTAATAGGTGTTTAATAATAAAATTGAAGGTTGGAATATTGAGTTATTTGGTTCTTGCTCCGTAATTTTTAATCTCTTGGTTGCTCGATGTTGAATAATCACAACGTCTCGAGAGGATTTGATGTAGATGCTAATGCTTAGGTAAATATGGGTATATTTTCGCTAAAGACATACGGCACCTAGCCCTATTAGATTCTGGATCGAGCTTAAGAATTCATGTTCATAAGCTGTACAAGGATAGTAGGATGGGCTCAGATGACAAGTGGTTCTCTTCGTGCTATGAAGTAATTTGAAGTCGAGATCACACTATAAATGAATTTCTTGAGTGAACTGCCAATCATATGATTTCCATGTTGATTCTTTTGGCGCACAAATTTGATATGAGTGAATATTAACATTTAATATGTAAGACTTAACTTATCAGGATGAAGGGGTATAGCTCGGTAAGATATGGTAAGATACGGTTTGAACTAAAATATCAGAGTAACTTCGTCCAATGTCATACACCAGCCAAACTGGAGATTCAACCCACTGGAATCAAGTTAATTCGAGATATTGAATTAGTATATTGAACTAGTCTATGCTGGGCTTATTGGTATGAGCTAACTTAAAATTCGAATACTTTTCATGCTCTTTCTGGCTAAGCCTTGTTTTTAATCTATATAATAAGATTTTGTTTAGAATTAGAGTATCAAATTGCAGTTGATATCAAATCTATATTCCTTGATGTTGTGAAGCATGCACTAACTACTTATTCCAGTAACAAATCTTAAATTATCGACACATTCGTCGATCAGTAATGATTTTCAAGACTGCCCCTCACAAGCTAAGAAAATAGGATGCCTTTTCTGAAGGTTGGGTCCACCGCAGGCCAAAAAATTAAACTTCAAGACTCTCTACCAACCCATATCCCTATCACAATATCATCAAAGGCCCATCCAATTTTTTCCTTTTGTGTATTTCCACCGTGTATATTTTGACTGGAGTGGACAGAGTCCTCTAAAGTCTGCAGTTGGGTGCGCTGAATGTCCACTGCCTCCCATGTATGTCTACCAACACATTATTAGGTTGACCAATACTTTTCCCTATTATATGCGGAATTGAAACGTACCAGGCTTTCCTATCCTTTGTTACAAAGTTCACCATCGTCATGGATATGGTACGCACACGGTCGTCTGTTTTTTGAAGCAATAAACCAAGGCTCTGTTGGATTTCGTTTCTCTATCGTGTGCCCCTGATGCTCGATAAAATCCAACATGAACTCTACTGGGACCACGAGCTCTGATTTCATTGATCCGCCAATCTTCTTGAAGCTCTTTGCTGTTTTTTCTGGGTTCGTGTGGCGAGTACCTGTCAAGGAATCCATGACTAATCTTCGTATTGGCGATTGTGTCGGCGTTGTATTCCACACCAGATCAATAGTTTCAACCACAGTGTTGCAAAGAGGTGAAATAGATTCGCTCGTTTCCTCTGCCTCGAATTTCACCAGGCTAGTAACCATGGCATCAATAATAACATTTGCAAACCGAGGTGCAATAATGGAGTCTGCTAGGATGTAACAGTCGCATAAAGTGGACCACTGAGTAGCTCGATCGTCCAGGCGTTTCGATGGAAGGTCAGTAGGTTTTACTTCGGTCCAAGATTTGGCTTGTTTGATGTTGCTGTAGTTCAACCAGGCCATAAAGATTTCGAAAGCCTCTTTCTTGACGTGTTGAAGATCTATTTGCATTTCACGGCCAGTTCTCCAATCTATTTTGCATGCGGCCTTGAAGAATCCAGACTGAGCAGACAGGAGGCCGACTGGAGCTAGAACTTTGGTTTGGCGGAGATGCTTATCTGGAGAACCAACAAGTATTGTGATCATATTGTTGTACTCGTCACTTCGTAAATGTCAGCACTAAAGATAGCATACATCAAAACAATAGAAACCGTAGCTTACAAATCGTAGTATTTCAGTTCGGGCGCCATAATTCTGAGAATTATGTGGTGGAAAGGTATTTTTAAAATAGATTTTGGGAAGATAGATTTGATGTCTCTTTGACAAATACAGACATGAAATGGACAAGATGTAAGTGTTACAGGAAGTCTTCTTGGAATTTTGAAACTTGAATGAGATCTCTAAGTCAACATAAGTAGGTGGTTGTACAGTGAGAGCCTTTGATACTTATTAGTGTGGGGAGGGTCAAAAGTACGGCAGCGTGGCGTCCCCCAAGCTGTGAAGGCCGATGGAAACCAAGCGAGGGCAGGGCTTAGGGTGTCTTTGATTGAATTTTTCCAGTACAAGCAAAACATAATATCTGTAGATCTTCTAAGAAATCAATGCCAAATTATAACAACGTTTACAACAACCCCCTTTTTCCCAAGTTGTGAAATCAAGTTAATTATTTATAAGTCGGCTCTTCAAGACTTCAAGATACAGATTTCATATTTTATATTGTACCAAGCTTCTATCTCTTCTTATTACATCTAGGTATAGAGTGGTGTTCAAAGAAATTCTTCACATTCTAATAAACTGGCTAACTTTAACTTACGTCGGGGGAAGGATAATGCAGGTTTATATATTCGAGATCTCGTTATTACTCCCGCACACTAATTGGCTCGATGGCTGTAAAATCACACTTTAGGACCTCAGGTGACTCATAGACTAAAGATTGCTAGTTCAAACGGTTGTCTAACTAATAAATAGGCCAAGGCAATCGTTAGCGCTGGCGCCGTTTTGATTGGTGCGCTAAGCTCAGGAGAGTCGGCATCTTCATTGATGATTGTAATGAAACCCACTGGATTGCGAGGAAGACGCACATGAGAATATCCTTTGCATGAACACTGATATAGATACGGTGCTTACGCTTTCACATAAAGTTTGTGCCAAAAGAAGAACGCTTTTTGATTTTGGGATATACTTCCGGCAGTGAGAAATCTTAGTCACATGAAAACCAAGTTTTGAAACTTGTTTGACTGATTGGTCACTTTGGTACAGCTATATTAGCTCCCGCAAGCGCACGCCACCTAATTATTCAAGTAATTGCTCCACAATTAATCCATTCAATCCCTATAGAAGAGGCGGTTTCCACTTCATTAAAATATTTTCGCTTACTTTTCCACTGAGATTCCCGAGTACACCTTTACTACTACAAAAAGCTTTGCACAACCATCATCTAAGAATATTATTTTCCAGAAATCTAACAAATTTCTAAACTATTATTAATTTTACTTTACCAAGTCCTTAAGATGTTCCGAATGGTACATCAAGCTCGAGGTGGCACCTATGCAGCCGCCTCTGTTGCACGTCACCACAATACCAACTCTTCCACTCGCTTTATTCACAATGTAAAGCTTGTAAGGCTTCACAAGCAACTACACCAGCCCCCTCCAGAAATACTGAGACTTCATGGGCTTAAACTACATGATTCTTCCATCATCACTGGAGGTACCCAAACCCAACAAAATGTCGATGTGGCAATTAATACGGCTACGTTTCAAAATATCAAGCTTGTTCATTTGCATGATTCCCTTCACCAGCCACCAGTTGAGACAATATCTTTCAGAGGCCTGTGCCTTCATGACCATGATAGATATATCCAGCCGATGAATAAAGCTGATCTCAAGACAACTGCCAACATAGTCTCGCAGCCTACTTTCGATCCACTGGTCAATAATCCCAGCATTCCTCATTTACTTCCAAAGAAAATTTCACTGATATTAAACAGGTCACCGAACGGATATCAACTGATACACCAAGAATCTCTGCAGCTTACACAGAGAAATCCTTCAGAGACACGACTCCCATCACTGAATCTGTGAGTGAGATGCCTTTGTTGAATAAAACATCCTTTGACGAATGCATCGCGGCACTTGGCAAGGCTATGGAATCTCTCACATGGGTTTATGATGGCCATCCCAAAGAAGACCTACAATCTCCTCAAGATTCCCAAACTATGAAATATAAAAGATAGTCGTTAATTATATCCAATCTGTTCTTATTTGAGGTAAGAAAATGGGCTTTCACAATCCCATTGTTATTAAGTTGCTGATTTATCAAGTAGCAGTCTATACAACTTTTTGATTGACGGTGTCCTCGGTTTGGATTTACGAAGAGGGGTTTCAGGCGTTCGGGAGAATTTGACAGAAGGATTTGAAGGAAATATTTTGAATCTAGGTCGCTCATCCTGCCGAATTTGGCAAAAGAAATCTCTCTGGTATTGTAACTAGATTAATAGTTATTATCCTAATTACCAAACAACTTGAATACAATCTGCCAGTAGAGTACATTCAATTTCAATTGACTATCAGCTAGTTATTTTCCAAATATACACATCTAGAGCATACTGAAATTCCTTTCTTAATCAGAGCTCATCGTCAGTCTCTGCACCTATTTACACATAACTTAAAATTAGAATCGAGGGTAGTAGTGTTTGCAAATTTCTGTCCACGTTTATATTAACCCCTCTAATAGATTTGTTTATTAAGAATACTAATCCGCCCGCCTTTGAAGAATACCCTCAGTTGTGCCTCCGATTCCATCCATAAAAAACCAATCCCAGCTAAAGAGAAATTTGATACCATAAATCCGATATTCAAAACTGGTGGAACAAATCCAAATTTTTACCACTGTGCTGGGACTTTTGCTTTGTAAATTATTGCAAGTCAAGTTGATACAATTCTTGAAAATAAGTATCATCAAGTTTTGAGAGTTAATCAGCGTCAGACTTATAGGATAGTTGTTGTATGTAGCGACTAGTATTCACTGACTTTTAGCCTTTAACAATATATCAATCAACCAGCACGCGACCAAACTGGAGAAGAAAAGACTTTCATGCTACTTACCACCAGGTAATCACGCCGACCACAATTGCGATGATGTAAATCAGAGATACAAATTGATCCATTATCTTGGCATACACAGAGATATCTCCTTCCGCTGATACCACTCCGCCAGTAAGAGCTCCGATGTATTGCTCGTCTTTTGCCTTCAGTAGTACCTTGAGTTGGGCAACTTTGTATCGGTGAAAAGCGAATAGCATAATGACCGCGAGAACTGCGGCGAGGGAAAGAAATCTAAGAAAATGAATCTCATTGTCTTTGTGCTTCATAGCTTCGCTGTCGGGGTAAAAGAAATAGTTGCGGTCATTATCGTTGATCTCACTGCGTTTGGTGTTCGCAGAATTGTCGCCAGTAGTGTTCCTTTTATTGAGGGTAGCAGGCTTTTCCTTGCGCGGTCTTTGGCCGGCCATGGTCGATTATCTTATTGAAAATATTGAAATATGTAATTCAGAATTTCAGTGCTTAGATGTTGAGATTAAAAATGGTAGTTCTTCAGAATAGGTAGTCTATGTACGCTTCTGTGGCATGGTCCGTGCGGTTGCTCTCCTAGATACGTCGCTTGTTTACTCCTAGATGTTTCGACACGACGAATGCAATACGGCAGTGGTTGCAGTATATGATGTAGGTACGGCTTAATTTGGGCCTTGCAGTTGAGCATTTGTTTATCCATGTATTGATAGGTATTGATAGTTCTCCCATGAATCGACGTGGCCTATCATCACACTCTCTAGAACACTCCAGAATTTCGTCAGTGTCATCGAATCGCGCAATGGCTTGGAAACTATTATCCATCGCCATTCTTATACTCTTTTTCATCTAATTGATATCCTCTAGTTGCTAGGTTCTTTGATTTGAACCTGGAAACTCGAGCAAAGCATAACTGCAAAATGTCTTCCCGTATTGACAATCGTGTGGAAGCATGTGAGACAAAGGTGTGTACACGAATAAGAGAAAAAGAATTGAATATTCTATATTGTTATGCAGTCTGCTAAAGCCTATCCAGAGCTGTGGGACCATGACTCCCACTCAAGCAATCAATACCATACTAAAGCGAACAAAGTCCCTCGAGCGATTACTAGTGCATAGAAATCCAGGGTCTTTTCGAGAAAGTGACAGGAATGGAATCGGACCAGACTTTGATGGAATAGAAGAACTGAAGGCTGATTTTAGAATACGTCGAGCATTGGGCAGACTCGGGCTTAAATACGAGCTTGAAACAGTGGTCCTTAAGCATCGCCAAATCATCGCCTTAGTTAATAAAGGGTTGAACAATCTCTACCGCTATACATTGGAGATGAGGCTAAAGATCCTGAAAAAGCATCATCAGGACTTCCTGTTGGATATAAAAACTTTCGAGGAGTATTTGTTTCTCTTAAGGAAACTGGATGTCACAGACGACAAGGATGTGACACGAAAGATCAGGTAATCTCAGCAGTTATCATTCAATAGAATCATACGCTAACATAAACCGATGATCTAGTAACACCCTGGAATTAATGGCCGAATCTACAGCAATGCGCAACAGTATCGAGGCTCGCATTAATGAGGTGGACCTTTTCCTCTCAAATGGTTCTATCGAGATGCTCACCCTGCAAACAAGAAGAAAAATGATTCTTGATTTGGGAGTAAGACACGGGGCCTCTGGAAGCGCGCTTGTGAGTCGTAGCACCCTTTCAGGCTATATTCCTGGCTAATATCGGCTACCAAAGATTTTGCTAATTTCCCCTTTCTTGCAGAGTCTCCGAGATCACAGCAAGTTCCCACAATTAAAATACAGCGAGCTTCTTGACATCAAGTTGCTTCGGGAGCAAGCTAAAGGCGAAACTGTCGTTTCGAGGCAGCCAGAGGCGTAGGGGGAACGAACAAGAAGTGATAGCCGGTGGATTGTCACTTGGAGTATTTCGTTCGCCATTTGTTTCTGAATTATGATCAAAGAAGAGATGATGAATAATATCTTGTCCTCTTTCTATTATTAATTATCTTCCTTAAAAAACTGGGAATTTCAGACCTGAGAGGAGTATGACTTTGCGTTCATTCGGCCATTATTTTTGATGTCTTTTGACGATGAAGATATCGGTGATCATTAAGGATATGGGATTCCTCTCAATTGATGGGTGTTGCAGAGTTAGATAATTTTCTAGACTCATAGTTAGATTACATATTCAAGAAGGGAACTATTTCAAATATTACTTTATTAGAAATCTTGAATGTTCTTATGTCACAATAGTCGAACACAACGCTACTGCCGTCGCATCCATTCTTGTTTGTACATATATAGCTCATTCCATCCTTAGGGGGGACCTAATCTTCTGTTTTGATGATTCTGATCTGCACAAACAATCATTTCAATGATCTCCAATCTTCCGTGCTACAAATCGACAACCAGGATTCTTGATCCTCGATTCCATGTGGTACGTTCAAGTTGTTTCTTTATATCACCCTAACCCAACTCATCCAATCTATATCAAAGACATGGACTGATGTGATGATTCACAGTGGCTTGGGTATTGAGATTTTTGAATATGGTCTGAAGTTCAAATTGTTTCGGGTCCTTATCATTCAAACAAACCCCGCCAATATAAACAAGTAGTTCAACTCCATTTCTCAAATTCTGTGGTAACTACATCTTCTCTTACAGAACGGCTGTACCAAGAGACTCCATTCACGGGACCTCCCCAGCCTCTTATCAATTCTTAGTCTTCAATTTAACTGGAAAAGCAGCAGGCAAAAGATACCTTCCTTCAGATCAACTTTCTTCTAACCACAATAAATACACCTCGCATATTCCCTACCTTACTAACAGACTATCGATCGAACTACCCAAAAGATTAAATATATCAACGCCATAAAATACTATCTCTGGTTTGCTCATCTTAACCTTATCCATTTCAATCCTAGCTTACACTTTTAAAGAGCTCAAGCTTACACTGCCACCTACTAACAGGTTTTATTCTCGTACGAAGCACAGCAATGGAACTTTTGGATAAGATACCGACCCCCAACCTTGTCGAGCAATATCAGCAGAAGATTTTGCAAGGTATCACGGAGATAAATACCAGCCTTCAGAAACTATCGTTGGAGGATCGTGTGGAATATTTCTCCATGGTCGCAATGTCACTGGCATTTCGTATTCGCCAGGTGAGGTCATATATTACACAGCTGAATGCTCCAGAGAGAGCTCAAGACCTTACGTATGTAACTTTCCACATCTACCACTGGCGCCGAACAATACTGACGATGTCTTCAGTGCCATGCACGTTGTAGAGCAGGACTTGGTGCGCACCATAACTCTGGTGCAAAATTTACAGGATGAAGATCGTCGCCTGAAAGATACTCCCGATACCGACAAACCTTCGTCAAAAGTTCTTCTGGGAAAGCGCAGTGACGATAAGACATTAGCGCCTGCAATTAAACCCGAACAGCTTCAACTAACCTCGCCACGAAGAAGAAGCGTTGCAGGAAAGTCTGAGAGATCTGCCGGCAAAGGTATTCTGCGGCAACCATGCGAAAAGATTTCTGAGGATCCTATTCCAGATCGTGAAGGTTACAAAGTGACAGGCAAGGTCAAGGCCATGAAAGAGGAATTAGGATTAAAGTAGGGATCAAGCATTCTCTATGCAAAGCTTCGTCTTTTTACGAAACAATATATTTGGATACAGATATTGAGGCAGAGATGTAATAAATGTATTTGGTTCTTTCTGCAGCAGCTGGCAGCTACGATTCCAAGACTCCTTTATTTATCCCATGCAAACATTTTTACGCGGTGCCTACTTCACCCATTCACTTATCTAAAAAAGTTGTGTCTATAACAAGGAGATGTAGCATTTATTCAGTCATTTGTTTCTGATGTTCCAGGTTTGATAGTGTAAGGAGGGTTTGAGGCTCAAGTGCACTTTGATGCAACAATCCACTCCTAGGAGAAAGAACACTTCATCCCTTCTTCTATAAAAATAAAAAGTTCAACCTAACTTTTATTACAATCAAATGCCCAAATTCTTAGTTTGATTAGCATTTCGACAATTCTTGTGTATCTCTGTCACATTTTGCACTGCAAGGTTTTTGTCGCTTAACCTTTGTAAATAGTAAGTTTATTCTCCTTCACAACACCACCGAGCATGATTTCATTCTATATTTGGATTTATGATGCTAATATATTTAGAGACTCTATGATGATTCTATTAATCGTCTATAACATATATACTATAGTATAGTACAACTATATAGTAAGTCCTTGTCTTTTCCCAAGATTTTTTTGGCTTCCCCACTGATGGTGTGGCTGACGGCCTAAGCTACTAGGAAAGAATACTATGAGGAGAAACAGAATTTGCAGCTAGCAAAGAGACGACTTCCAGTCTCCAGTGGATATTCTTGGTTGCTTTGATTGTCAGTCCAGATAACAAAGGCTTGCTAATACTGCAGTCCCATCTTCTGACCATAACCTTTACCGGATCTCCTAGCATCAGAAAAGTATTTCCCAGCTCAAAGACCTCTTACACAAATAACCAATAGAATTTCAGCATTCCTCAATGAGCCTGAGTTATTTTCACGATAGACTGCATCAAAGAAAACCCAAAGAGAACCCAATTTCATCAAGAACATGAGGAAGATAGAGCCAAGCGTCAAACTGTTTGATCTACAGATAGATGTACAGTACATGTATCTGCAACTCCCTGGTAATAATATAAAGTACCTGCACATTCCAAACGATGATGATTCCTAGCGATCCCATTGTGGTAGATCATCCCGGCAGCCGCAAAGACGTATTTGACTGAGTTGGAGGAGCAACTAGTACCTAGGCTCCCGATGATTTATCTACTCCTTGCCTTTATATAGAATATAGAGATTTCGATTGTATAGATAAAAACTGCAGAACGTACTCAAACACTTTCTTCATGAAACAATGAAAGCAACAGGAATCTCAATCTCAATCTCTAACCCCCCCTTCAAAAAAGCTAGCTCCCTTTCTCTCTTTGACCTATGCATAGGAGTCTATACTTCAATCCCTACACAACACAACCCAGAAATCGAACAAGAGTAATAACTCTCTCCTCCGTTTCTTGAACCACAATCTGGCAATAGGTATTCATATTTAAGCTCGATACAGCTGATAGAGGATTTGAATAAACCGATCCTTGATTCTCCATCTCAGGTTCACCACCTGCGAATGCCACAAAGAATCTACATCTCCACATCTCCACATCCCCAGAAAACCACATCCCCAGAAAACCACAGCCAACAATATAAAAAGCTCGGAGCGATACAATAAAACAAAGCGAACCTTAAAAAACCTCATTCTGGACAAGGAATGCTACAGATGGGAGGAATCGGATGAAAAAAAAAACGGAAAAGAAAAAAGAGGAGAAAAGCTCTTAATCCATCCTAATCCTATCCCATGCCCATACAATTCTCGGCTCTCTCAACCTCTAACCTGTCATCCCCTCTTCGTCCCTCCCCCTCCCTAACCCACCACTCCTCCTCCACACTAACCACAAACTTCATGATCAAATCCTTTATATCCAACTTAATCCCCCCTCCCCCCTTCCTTCCTTCCCCTTTCCCTTTCCCTATAACTTTCCCCTTCCCAAATCCCCTTTCCCTCCCCCCTTCCCCCCATACCCTTCCCCCTTCTCCTTTCCCAAATCCCCTTCCCAACCTCCCATCCCAGCATCTTCCCACCACCATCAAACCCTCTAATTCCAAAATATTTCCAAAATATTTCCAAAATATTTCCAAAATATTTCCACAAGAAACATTTCAAACAGATCCATGGATTAACTTGAATCAAATCACAAGATCACAAGCTTCCAGCGTTGAGTATATCACTTAGCACTACATAGCTGAATCAATAATACACAGCTCCGACGAATGAAGAAAGTGCAAATTGCAAATTGTGTTTGTTAGGCCAAAACTGGGTATTGGACAAAAGCGAGAATTTAGCTCCAGCACTTGAATAAAGAGATCCATTTATAACATCCCTCGTCCCTCGTCCATCAGCCATCCCAGATTCCAGATTCCAGATCCCAATGCGCTTATCATTCCCATTTCATACCTCAATCATACAATAATCTCAAGTCCTTAAAAAAATTCTCAATATCAAATATCATCTATCCCCTCCACTCCGATCCATTGCTCACACCATGACTACTCTCACCCGATATCGGTAAAGTTCCATCCTCCTCACTCTCATCCCCATCATCATCCAGAATCTTCGCCAACTCATCCGGATCCTTCATCTTGGCATCACCATCCACATCCGCCGCATCAATCACTCCACTCTCCTGTCCCTCAAACGAGGTATGTCTTTGACTTTCCCCTGCAAGTACTCCTTCATCTGCACTAACCGAGATACCTCTCGCTCCCCATTTACTACCATTGCGTCCTAATTCCGGTCGACCGTTACCTGGATTTGCTTCTTCGTCGTCTTCATCATCTTCGGTTCCCGCCATGTGTTTATTGCCCAATACGCGGTTTAATAACCATCCTCTACTTATATCATCTGCATCTACTACTCCTCCATTTCTTAGCTTGACACGTTGTCGACTGTAATAAACCCAGGCAAAATCAATATAAAATGCCGTTTGGATCACTCCACCAATAATCGATATCGCATCTGGTGATCGATCATTAATATCAAGAGATCGCCAGATCCAATTCAAGATGTAAAAGAATCGGTAAGAGCCAAGTGTTACGAGGTAAAACGAATCGAGAACTGTAGGTACGGTAGTTTGTCGAAGAAGCAGTAGTTGTGGGAGGATACATGTTGATTCGAGGAGGATTGAGAATACCCATAAGACCTAGCATCGTTTTATTAGCATGGCACAATTCACAGTCCCAGGAAATTCACACACCTCCATGAAACCCCAAGCAAACTTCCTTTCAAAAATCATCATCAAAATGGGTGCCAACACAGCACTTCCCACAAAACACAGACCGCCTAACTTCCATGCCTTTTCACGTTCTCTCGTTCGTGCATATACTCGTAGCATGAGGAATAAGATGTAGAGCGAGGAACCGATATAGAAGATCTTCAGGATGAAGTTCCATAAAATGAAATATCCAGAGAAGAGGTCGAGATACCGAGTTATGAAGACCATGGCATAGAGGGATTGAGTGATAAGAGAAACACCTTGTTGGTCGTTAGCCCGATGAATGTTTTATGAAGCTGGAGGGAGGAATACCTTCGGCAGATGAGTTTCTGTGGATTGCGTATATAAGGATACATTTTGAGAGGGTATGAGAGATATCCCCCAATATGCGGAAGAACTGGATGTTGTCAATAGACGTAAGGCAGGCAGGAGAGGGGGAGGAGCTTTGAATGCGCTCCAGAAGTAACATACATTAAAGCCCACCATCTTATATCTTTGTATATGCAAACCCCCAAGTATATCGTTCTAAAGATCTGTACTGATGAGATGAGAGAGGATTGTTTTTGAGGAGCTGTCCAAGCTAAGATATCAAACAGATTACGCGTCTCGAGCGTTATGCGACAGTATGGTGCATCGCAGTCCTCTCGGACTCTTGTATGCAAATCTTGTATGGAAATCTGGGAATATTTAAATGTTGGCTTATTCAAGTAAAGACTTAAAATCAAGCATCGAATCAATAAATGATGCCAGTTTGATTGTGATGCATGAGAAACAGGGGAATGTAACATGTAACATGCTGTTCCGTTACCTTGAGCTTCAGCGATTTGCTTGTGGCTGGTGAACTTATTAATATTGTGGCTGAAACTTGTGGCTGGAGCTGTCAAAACAATGGACCAATAATCGATTTCAGGACTCACATGAACGAGATGGATGAAATTACACTGTGATTTTTGTGCACAAATTACCTAGTTTTAGTAACACAATTCTCATTCATGTCGGCGAGTGTAATATAATATTCATCAGCATTTAATATCTAGAGCTTGGTAGCAACGCCGTATCTTCCAACAGACCCTGCCCACCTATAAAGGATACAACGAAATGGTTATATACAAATCTATCGGAGATCTACAATGTCCCATAATGCTCTTAATACAGATAATCCTCCACCTTGAGTTTCTACAGTTCTTCCTCTACCTCGATCATTGAGATCTTCTATCCCAATGCGATGATCTCCTTCCTCACGATATCCAAAAATCTTGTTCCCTTTCGCTTCCTTGGGGTATTTTTCACCTCTCCATTCTGTACTCTTAGGAACTCCCATATTCCGATAGTCTATAGCCTCTCCTGAAATATGATCCAGTGTATCATCGCTAAAAGAATGAGGCTCGGTTGGTTCACCCCACCACATTCCAAATCTCCCCTCTGCATCCCTAGTATCCAATGCAGCCTCAGCATTTCGTCTGATCCAGCTTGCATACCTAGAGCACTTGCCAGTATGCCACTCTCTGTCTAGTTTCAAATTCTCTTCGGTGCCTGCATTGGGTTTCTCTGGCAAATCGCTACAGAATGCAGTCAAATGATGAAAAAATATGCCCTTGAAAGTTTGTCCATCCTGAGAACAGGAACCTTGAGAATCGCAAGCTTCTTCTAGTATTCCATTTCTACCCAAACCATACCATTTCGCCAAAGCGGAACCATCTTTGGGAGGTGGTGAAATGACAACACCCTTCTTTAAATCGTAGCCTGTCGCGGCAATAACATCCGATATGAGTTTATGACCATCCTCAAGATATGATCTTGCGGCAGTTGCGTCATACAACCCACGCTGTCCGGTGAGCAACACTCCTTGGTTATAAGTATATACCATCTCATTTCGGGAATCGCAGCGGGTATTTTCACCAGCAGAAAGATTCGAGATATGATAGCCATCAACGTACAATCCATTGGAATCAGTCATATTCGAACCGTTGAGCCATTTATACGCATCAAGGGCTGCTTTCAGATACTTGGCGTCGCGGGGTGGATAGGTAGGATTGGAAAGCATGAACGGGGACTGATTAGAATCTCCAGGAAAGTATAGATACATCGATATCGAAGCAGCGATATAGAGTTCATTGGTAATTGCGTTCTTGTATGGAAGAAGGTAAGGAGACCATATCATCCCACCACCACAGAGAGTTGTATCCCATCCTTGTGATGCCAATTCCCAAAAGAGTCGTGCGCGATGTGCAAAGGCAGGTTTATATTGTTTCCCGTACCATTCTGGTTGAGAAAAATTGGAGTAATGTAATTCGGAGTGTAAGTCAATGAATTTTATCGTATCCAACCAGCCAAGAACCACCCATAACATATCATCATAAGCTTGTTGTCGTAGAGAGAAGGCATCCTGACCAAAATAAAAGCCAATTAATTCAGAAAAGTACTGGTTGATAATATTCTCATTCGTCTTTGGCGAGGAGAGTGCTGAGAAGGACTTTGAGAGTGTGGTAAGGGCACCAGCCACATATGTCCCAATTACAGCTGAGGTCCAATCGATTCCGGTTGGATAAAGGCCTTGCCAGGTCGCAAAGTAGTCTCCTTGTAGCACGTCCAGCGCGCTGACCATTGCCGGTAAGATTTTTGGATCTTTGGGTTTGAAGGGCTTTTGAGGATGCCCGTTCGTTGCGATATATTCATTATTCGTAAGTGGTCGTTGATTCTGATCTTTCTGTCGCACAACATCATCGTTCGAAGACCTCGCAGAAACTCCAACCGAGAAAACCAAGGCGTAAAATATGCACAACAGTAGTAAAGACATGCGCAATCGTATATTGGTGACAGTTGAGAACGAAATCATGATTGAGGCTTCTCTTCCTTTCCTTCCAGTCGAGGAGGGATAACGATATTTATGAGATGGGAACCAAACAAAATGAGATCAACAGCAATAACAAAAGGATCTCTCTGTCCTTCTAATCAAATACCTACAGATCAAGGAGGAACTGAAGACATTTACATTCAATTCAAATACAATTAGAAAATGCACAAATGAATTTGACCACGAGGTCTTGGAGATAGAAGGAAAAGAAATAATCAACGGATGGAACCTTGGAAGGATCACAAATGAATTCGAGCGAGGTTTGAAACTTTGAGGAGAGAGTCCGAGAGACTGATAATATAATAAGTCTCGTGTTCACGGTGTTCCTGATCTTGAAGAAATGCCAAGACGATCTTTACTTTTTTGGGAATAGTTGTTTCAAAAATGGCGGAGGCGCGGGGTTCCAGGTTACATCATGTGCTCATCGATGGCTATGTGAAGTTTATTGGATGTTTTGGTTTGGTCGACACAGAACAAGTCACCGCTACATAGATATCGTCATGGGAATAGCATCATTTTTTCCCACGATATACAACATCGAGGTCGATCTTGACGGCATGAGTCCACCTTTCGTATTCTTTGGCAGTCAGTCCATTTCCCAGAAGACCAGGTCAGTTTTGTGGGTATTTCGGATAATTTTCATCAATCGGGATGCATGACGGCTATGATTTATGTCAATTCTTCAACAGTGGTATTCGTTTCTCATCTCTCATCATGAGATCATTAATGGTACATTCATTAGCTTCTACCGTTCAATCGAAATTTAAGCATCGCTCCCACTAACTCCACGCAAAACCCTCATAGTACACCCACCGAACACCGATTCCGTTAGATGTTCATACAGAGCTGTGAAAGAAAGAATTCCGATTCGTGTCGAGTGCCACATATCGAATACTTCACAAGCCTGGAACCTGATGACCTAGTTGAGATTGTCAGTAATATCCTCGGAACGACCTTACAATCATCACTTACGACCAAGAGGTTTAGCTCTCTTATAAATATTATCCGCTTGCCCTTGTCGAATCTTCAAGGCTTTTGCTCTGCACAACAAATTAGTGTCTTGTATATATATCATGCCTTTCAACCTAGAATCACTTACTGTGCTTCCATCTCCAACTTGAGTTGTCTCATATGCTCTCTTGCCTCGGCTACTGCCTCTCTAGCATTAATCAATGCTCTATCGGCCTCTCTCTCCATTTGTTCCGCATTAATGATTCTTTGCTCTGCAGCTGCAATTACTGGGTCTTGCGCTTCTCGATTCTTATGTAGAAATCCTCGATGGTGAGTGCCATTTTGAGATGGTGTAGAGGAGACCGTTGACATGGTACGTTCGGATGGTGAGATGGAGGCGGTACGATTACGGTGGAATATGGATGAACTACGCTTGGGCGGTTCTTCCACGACTGGTTCTGGTTCATATTGTTCTTGGTGACGACCGAAAAGAGGCATTTTGATGGTTGTCTGATTTTCTTTTGATTGTTTGGGTTTGTTCGAACAAGATTTCAGGGATCAAAAGTGATAATTGGGAGTACAACTTGGCGAAAGCTTATGTACAATATGTTTGTTATTGATGGGAAATGCCCAAGAAATACGAGCAGTCTCGTATACTTATCTCTCCCGAGGTCTTCCTCATCTCCTGCATTTTCCCAATCAATTCGCTTCATGCCAAGTTTTCGGAGATCAAACAGGGGGTGTATAACAATGACGTCAATTACGCGACGTCAGCAATCCCTCAATCCTGTCAACAACCAATAATGGGTAAGCAATCCATAGTGAATAATGATGATATATCTCATTTATCCTTTGGGTGCTGATAAATGTTGGCGTCGAACAATTGGTTGCGGGGAAGGCCAATCACGGTAGAGGTTTGCGGGGTGTGGATGGTTATACCAAATGCTCAATTTATACTTTAAGACATTATCTGGCAGCGGTCAAAGGTTTGTGGGCCATTGCGACCCTGCATAAGCTTGGATAAGGAAGGATTTGGGCTTTCCAATGTTAGCTTTCTACGTCCAATCAACTCACCTTGGCTAGCTAGTATTTCTTTTGCGAAATGGCCAAATCCTCAAAATTTGCTTCAGATATCTACGATAACCATCACAACCTCTCAAATCACAGTACTAAGATGTGAAGACTCCGCCGAGCATTGATAAGAATGCTCATATACATTTTGATAGAAGAAATAGCGATAGTTTCAGCTAAAAATCAATCTCCGTGTATGCCGTTACTTCTCAGAGCTTTCTCCTCCTGCCTTCTATATCCGCCACGCTTTCCGATCATCAGGGTGCGGAAAAGAGTGTCTGTTCCTTACCGCTGCGTTACCATTAACAAAATATAACTTCATAGAATGATGGGCTTTCTGTGACCCCACAGTATAGTACTACAAAAGGCTGATGGCGGAAAATGATTAGTGACAACAACTCCTGGTTGCAAGCGAATCGATCTTCCTGGCATCATCAGTCACAGTAAAATGTCAGGTTGGGGTTATGAATCCCTCCACAAAAATCATGTTCGCTCACAAAGCCTCCATATATCTCACAGATAACTAGCAACCCCATGCAAAGCCCAATAAAACTGCGTCACGAACATTTCGATAAGAAAGATCAGGGCCCAGAACTCACAGTCTCGCAAGCATCAACATCTAAACTAAAGCATACCCATACCCACGTCCTTCATATACATATACTAGGAAACCAACCAATCAACTTACATGATCGAACCATCAAGATTCAACATCTCGTACAAATTACCAACCCCAATCCTCAAACTTCCGTCTACATAAGCTTATATCCAGTGTTTGAAAATCCTCCACAAAGATCAAAATTTCCACACATTCGACATCCACACTCACCACTAACCATTTTCAGACACAACCCCCCTTCCTACCCTTAAACCCCAACAGTCCCTGCATTTAAATAGTACTAACCCCGCTGAATTACTTGTATGATATATCATCCAAGACTTGAGGAAGATATTTGGTGATGTGGAGTTGGGCTATGCCGGAGATTTGGATCCATGGGTTTAGAGGGGTATTTAATGTATTGAAGGACTTGATGGAATGTTTCTAACCACAATCTTATAAATTTTGTTCGAATGATATTATACTATTTCTCCACGCTTGTGCTGTCGACATCTTAACAAAATTAGCCACGCAATTGTGGACCATCTAAATGTACCAAAAATCTTCAGCCTTTAACAAGAGTTGATAAAATTAATTACTTCGTCACTCACTGACGTGATGGGACATTGGGAGAAGACACTGCAGTGTGTTCACAGATCTTGAGCAAAGTCGTTATAAATTACTAACTCAATGTACTAACTGAATGAAACCGAACGATACCATATTAATAACCTAATAAATATTTCATTCACTTTTGTTCCGTTGACTTTTGCCATCGCCAAAAACACATTTCATCCCATCATCCATCTCTTGTCGCCCCCTTGTGCAATCACTGATCCATGACCAAAACACTTCTGAACCTGACATCTCCACTCAACATATGATCATAAGCCTTCTGAACATCCTTCAATGGGAACTTCTCAATCATGCAGTGAACATTATGCAACTTGGTAAACTCAATCGCCTCCTCACTGTCCAGAGCATGACCGGATGGGAAACCACAAACCGAAGCCATCTTCATGATGAGATCCACAGAGTTAATCTCCACCTTACCACAAGGGGCCAGAATCAACAATTTCCCACCCGCACCCAATCCCCCCGTCAAAGGAGAGATAGACTTGGGATTGGGAGCTGTGCAAACAATCAATGCAGCACCCCCCAACTCCGTCAACTTCTTAACGGGGTCATCTTTGGATGTATCAATATACTCATGCGCACCCAATTTCTTAGCAAAATCTCTCTTCTTATCTCCACCACTAATAGCCACAACCTTGAATCCCATCTTAGCTGCGTACTGCACGGCTAAATGTCCTAATCCTCCTAATCCTTGAATAGCAACGACTTCACCGGGTGTAATTTGTAGCTTTCTCATACTGTTGAAGACAGTAATGCCGGCACATAATACTGGTGCGTATTCATAAGGATCGACATCTTCGGGAACTCGCACCACGGCTTCGCTTCTCAAGTGGACATATTCGGCAAATCCTCCATCGCGGGAAACGCCATTCACGGCACCGTTGGAACACATTTGACTGCAAGATTTCGAGGGTTAGGAAATGCTTATTGAGAAAAGATCTTGAGGAACCAAAAACTGCATTAAAGAAGAATGAACGGGGAGGAACATACAATTGACCCCGGTTACATTGTTTACATGTACCATCATGACCACCATGCCAAGGCCCACCAACTCGCTCCCCAACCTTCCATTTCTCAACACCGGGACCGACGGCAGCAACCGTACCAATGATTTCATGACCGGGGATGATGGGGAAACCGTTCCCGAAACCACCAGATTGAACCACAGCATCGGAGTGGCATACACCACAAGCGATAACTTTCACGAGCACCTCATTTGCCTTGGGTTCTTTAAGCTCGATATCTTTAATGACGAAGGGAGTGTCTGCCTTTTCGAAAACAGCGGCTTTGTAGGTTTTTGGGAGAGTCATGGTGGAGATGATGGATTGGGTTTTTTCTTTGAGATTGCTTGGGAGGTTGGTTATGGTATTCATTCGTTTGATGAGATTATTGTTGGAGAGAGGTGAGAGGATTGATTGATGGATTATATTAAGAAAGGGAAGATATGTTGTTTGGAATGTGGGCAGGTAGATATGGGTAGATTAGCTCAGGTATGACGGTAGGTATGATAAAGAAAGAGCTACCCCGCTATGAGCAGTGTGCATGCTGTAGCTGCGATCGGAACTCCACGTCCCGCACTATGTTGATCAACTACATCATAAGATGAACTAATCAAGTCGCAGAAATAGTATAGTCGTCGGCGATACGAAACCAACACGCTCTCCTCATAGGTGAAATAGGTGAAAAGATAGGAGATGGCTGAAATTGAAGTTTTTTTTGGAGTTATGGCGGCGATGAGATTACAGCCCCGCGATCAAACCCCTGAAACTAACCGGGATTTTATTGGCTAATCTTACATGTTAGGTTACACAAAGCTTATGCATAAAAAGACTCGGATATAATGCTTATTGTGCAGTTCAGAACCATTGGGATTAAAGAGTGCTATCGGGATAAGTGTTCCAAGGTAGTATTTCGAGTTTTATATGCAGCTACAAAAGCTAATACGACGCTACTACTGGTTGAAAGCTTCAAGCTGGTGATTTGAAGGAAAACAAGATGTGTCCTATCAACACATTCATCTTCGCATTCTTTGGCTGACTAGTGTTTGTTTGATCCATTCAAGTTGTCTTCCTGACAATGAATAGCCACCATTCAAATAAATATTGCGAGATCTATCTAGATATTAGCAAGTGCCATGCTAGAGATGTTGTTGTGGTGTTTAGGAGAAGTTTCCTTGCGATAAATGTACACATCACAAGCAATGAACTAATTACCTCGATGATAGTTTGATTACAGAGAAGTTTTCATGTCCCTTTGCAAAAATGTTTTCATAGCTCATGTTTTGAAAGATTTGTTCTTCAAAATCGGATAGTTTTCTAAATGCACCCAAACATCTTTTCATCAAACCATAAATGCAGAATGGGTAAAATGGGAAAATGAAAAGATCACAAGTGAAAATACCACCACATTCCATTTAAATGTCTGATTGGTTTGCCAGTCTCACAAAGCTTCCTGCCTAAAGCCACAATCAAGAGTAACATCCAGTTGTTTCTTCCAAGATTGGTCAATTGCAGACCTCCCCTCATTTTATCCTTTCAGGTGTCAAGGATAAGAAAGGTGTAACGTCGCGCAACATGAGTTCCTCATCATCTTTTACAAAATCCGATACGAGATGGTACCCAGGAAAGACGACAATGTCAGCGCGGCTGCCGAAAGGGTGAGCGAAGAACCAGAGGAAGTTGCACAGGAAGTTGCACAGGAAGAGCTCGTCACGGGTCATGTATCGAAATGGAGAAGTATCACGGGCTTCTTTTCCAAATGGAAGTATATCTTCGATAGGGAAACGTTTGTTGACTCCACCTACTCTAACATTCCTTGTATCATACAGTATTACTGACACACTACAGGTACCCCGGTTCCCTTCTTTTCAACATTGGGGCACTCATTCTCCCCGCTCTCTACTCCACCCTTAGTAAACTATGGGTCGCCAACATCGATTCCAGTCAAGTAGTCACCACAGATGTATACACCTACATCGGCGTAATAGTCGAAGTACTAAACGAAGGACTCCCACGCGCTGTCTGGGTAATCATAGCCGATGAATCAAATCGCAGTGTTAATTCTCGATTAACCCTCACCTACACCCTCATAACTTTCCAACTCGTTCTCGGTACCCTACTCATGATAATTTTCCTCTCAAGCGCGGAACATCTCGCCGCAGCTTTCGTACCGGAAGTAGTGAGGAAGGCTAGTCTAACATATGTGAGGATATCTTCGGTACAGGCACTGTCTAGTGCCATGAGTATCGCGGTTGCGAATTCGACGAGGGCGTTGGATCATCCCGACGTGCCTTTGTTGATTAGTACCGTACAGTTCGCGGTCAACATTCTGCTGGATTTACTTATCATCTCGAAGTTTCACGTGGGCTCTTTTACACCGACGATTAATACGCAGGCTTTGATTAGGATGACGTGTGATCTTGCATCTGCAGGATGTGGCCTCGCATATTTTCTCTATCTTGCTTTCCAAATGCAACGTTCCGCCGTCTCCCATCCACACACATCTTCACAGGGAATCGAATCTTCTATATCTCCATCTCCATCGTCATCTGCCTCGGGAATTCCGACCGAACCGGAACCCAAACCCAAAATCAGCTTTTCGGCACTCAAAATTCTCTTCAAGCCTGGAAAATGGACGTTCCTCGAATCAGCACTCCGCAATGCAATCTATCTCTGGCTCATCCACGGTATTGTATCGATGGGCCTAGATTACGCCACTGCATGGGGTGTGTTTAACAATATTCGTTGGGGAATCGTTATGGTACCTGTCAATGCATTGGAGGCTTCTACATCGACGTTTGTAGGACATGCATGGGGTAAGTGGAGGAAGAGTGTTGGGGTTGAGACGCGGAAGCCGAAGGCTGAGGGAGGGGATATCTTGAGTAAGTTTATTATTATTTTTTTATCTTGAATGAGGAGATATGGGGTGAAGAGAAACGGGGAACAGGGTAAAATGCTAACGAGTTAAAGAAATCGTACACTACGCCCTCATCTCCTGCACCATTGCTCTCCTCATCGAAAGTATATTCTGCATCTTCCTCTCCCTCTGGGGCATCAAAAGATTCTCCTTCTACCTCTCCGAATCAACAAGCGTAGCAGCCATCACAGAGCACATGTGGCGAACCATCGACTGGTGTTATATCTTCTATGCCCTAACCACACAACTTGCGGCGATTTTATTAGCTACGGTTCCGAAATTGTATTTTGTGCAGAGCTTGGGGAGTAATTTATTGTGGATGTTGCCGTGGGCAGTGGCGGTTAGTAGAATACATATGACGGCTGAGAATGCGTGGAGTTATGATAGCATTATTTTTGGGGGGGCGTTGGTTTTTGATTTTGTTAATGTGGGGG
>NGKI01000002.1:292916-305660 GCA_002162615.1 Myriosclerotinia duriaeana
GGGGAGTATTTGAGGGGAGTATTTGAGGGGAGTATTTGAGGGGAGTATTTGAGGGGAGTAGTTGAGGGGAGTAGATAGATGGATAGGATCTATGACAGCTTGAGGAGATTAGTTAAACATATTGCAATTGCATCTCCCAAACACATGGAAAAGACCACCTGTCTAGCAGCTAGAGACATTCCCAATAAATTTCAAGCCAGCAGTGGAACTAAAGCTTACAAAAGGAATCGTCATCTTGGTATCAAAAATTATACCTACTCTATAAATAATACTACCAATCAAGCCCAGCGATCGCGCTTAATGCAAACCTTAAAAGTTGACCTCGTAACTGCAGTTCTACGATCTACCCACTCCATACTACTGGCGTCTGTTTCAAAAGCTCCATTTCGAAACGTCAGAAGAGCAGACCAAGAATAACATACATACACCAGCGGGTAAAAATCATTTGTCCATAGTTACACATTCATCGGGCACAGTACGGGGGACACAGTCTAACGTTCAAGTAAACATTCGCATGGATTCTTTAAGTATCGCCATATCAGTGAATAAAACCCGTATACTCTCCATCCCCAGCATAGTTCCTCGAATGTGGACGGGATAAAAGACGCGCCAGATATGGTAGCCTCTGCGCCAATCTACAGTCAAAGGTTTCGGGTGATGTCATGCCATTATCATGCAATCTTTGAGCAGCGTGAGATAGAAGAGGGAGGAGAGGATGTAGTAGATAGTATTCGTCATTGTATTTCACGAAGTATATATCCCTGGTATTACAAACATAAATGCCCCATCTACCAGCGCGGGTAGGTATGTGGGGGGGGGAGAGATCATTTTCGGAGCTGGGAGTAAGGATGAGATCGAATATGGTATTTGACGAAAAGTCATTATCGGGGATTCTGGGAACCCTTTTACGATCTACTGACATCTTTGCTCATTTCTCGTAGTTCTGAGAGATACGTGATGAGTATGAGGTGGATAGTGGAGAAAGATAGGGTAGGAAAGGAGACGATGAAGGTTGATGAAGTAAAGTGCAACAGGCTTGCTTACATCTCTGAAGCCTTTAAATCCAGTAACTAATTTTTGGGCAAGTGATTGAGGCATGTTCAGAGCTAGCCACGCAACGATTGGAAACGATTTGACTGTGACGAGAGCACGAAAGGTCGAGAGGCAGGCTAGTAGCAGAGGCTGAATGGGTGAGCCGGGGAAAAGAGTCAAAGAGGCTTACTTATCCATATATGGCTTAAAAATGCATCGACACTTTTCAATAGCTCTGGCTGTTCCTCCTGCGAATCTAATGAGGAAAGTGCTATTATGATAGAAGTATAGAAGTGACTGAAAGAAAAGGAACGACAGAGCCGATGCAAATCGATAGATCTTTGCTCTCTCCAGCGCTCTGTCACACGCTCAGCTGCTTTCTGAGCAATGGTGAAGATCTGTGGCGCCATCTTGTCTACAGCAAGTACCCAAAATCCAAAAAGTGGTCGATGGTCATGAGGAGACGAATAAACTTCGTTATTAACTTTACACCAAAAATCCTACTATCACTTCAGAAAGTAAGGAAAACTTTTGGAAAAGTAAATTATCATTATTTGCTTATCAAAAAATCAAAATTCTATATTTATTGCCAATTGTACCTTAATATCCAGATCTACTCGTTATGATCAAAATGAATTATTGCTTCTGCCATGAAATTTTCGATAGGTGCTTTGAGAATGATTTTCTGTTCCGGTACTAATCTTGAATCTTTATCTAGAAACTGTATTCTGATAATAGTTAAAAGAGATAAGATTCACACGTCAAAGTACAGTAGCACCCCCCAGCGTCTGTGCTGTGGAATTTCGCCCGGAACTGCAACTAAATCTTCTTCTGAATCATCAAATGCTACTACTCTTTGCGCTTAGGTCAGATTGATCGATCACAGAGATTTCTGATTTCTCGATGATAAGCGAACTTATGAAGGGGGTGAATTTAATTTAATCAGGGTGGGGAGGGGAAGGAACGAGAGGTGGGGGGAAGTCGTTCCACAACCCCACTAACCAAAGCTTCCGCTCAATTCCAAAAATTGAACAGTTCAATAATTTCCCCAAACCGTTTCCCAAGATCATAAAAATCCTTTTGCAGCTTTGAATTGAATAATCAGGACTTCTTCTGTATGCTTAAAGACTTTTTTCTTATTATTTTTTGGCCGTTCTGGTTCCTATGTTAGTTGTTCTGGTATAGAATATAAATGTATGATAGGAAAAGAAGAGATGATGACCCGAATTCAAAGTAATTTTGAGCTCAATAACTTGGTCTATAAACTTTCCCAGCCTTGCATCCAGCCATTTCCACTCCTGTAAGTAAGATATTCCCCTTCCTCTTCAAACCTGTCATCGAAATTAGTTCTATCGGAGATGACTGGCACTAAGATGAGTACAGGGTCTACTTAACAGGCGCATTTGTTTCAAGAAAAGAACCTTCGAATAGCGCTTCTTCGAGGAAAAGGTGAATGCATCAGGCCTATTCGTTTCTCCATGGTGAATGCCGGTAGAGGAGATGAGTCTTTGCGCTCAAATACTACTCGATGTTGTGTTGGGCTTGATGCGGAAAAGATTGCAGAGAAGTTCGAATTCATAAAAGGCGCGACAAATATCGAAAATACTTGGTTGGCGAAAGATCTAACTCTACTTATTATGGACTTCGCATTGAAAATCTCTAATAGTAAATGACCAAGAGCGGGTAGCAAACTTCATCACTAAATAATGATTATTTCGTATATACGCCCTATGTATCAAACATCACGAAGTGTCATTGCGTGATGTCTGTCATTGTCTGACTTGAGCTTTGCTGACTCGTGATAAAGTTTGTCGAGCAGTTACTTGATCGATGCAACATTGAGAGGCCTGATCAGATTATAGGACAGTTTGATGGAAAAACCGTATGGAAGCAGAGATGATTGGATATCTCCTTATAATTTCCTTTTTAAAAGATGGATGCTGCAAATAAGATGTGTAAGAAATGACGTAAAGGGACATATGACGGAAGGGAGTGAACATCAGCATCAAACTCTCCAAAGATTGAAGCTACGATCTCACATGGAAACTTCGTGATACCAGACATACTAATATCGTTTTATGTGGAAAATTGAGAAATAGCAAACCGGGATAGTGGAAGTGAAAACTTGGGGTTGGGAATGCCACAGCAGTAATTTGCAGACCACTCGGGATTAGATCAAATAGAATACGATCTGTATAATTGTACTAGACAGCCCTAGATTTTCCCCTTTGCCCCGGAAAAGGTTTCCTTATCCATGGGAATCGTCTCGACGGGTGATGATCAGGGTAAAGACCGGGTAATACCCGGAAGTAGATTGTTGAGATGCCCTACCTCGACATCACTTAGAAAATTGTATATCACCAATGTGAAGAAGAAAGAGAAATATACCGATTCTTGGTCCTAGTGTATCGATCCATATCCTGGAAGTTGACCCCCATCGCTATTCAAGCCATCGGCACTCGCTGTGATCTCTACTACCTTGATGCAAATGTATCATAGAACGATCTCATTCTCCCAAGAAGGGGGGTGTCAGCTCAAGTGGTAGCCAATCAATATCAACTTTACCTTATTTTTTGAATTCTTCCCGTTGATCGTTTGTTCTCTGAGTTCCTGATGGAAACTTTTCCCTTTTTCGAAAGCTTGGTTATATAAGCACTTGCCAAACTCACATACAGATTAGTCAGTGCGGGTGAGTTTTAATGCATGTTGCAACCAACAACGGTTGTAATGCCACGCCATTCACAAGGGGGCGGAGAGTGGGCGTTATGAGTTTGATATTTGATATTTGAAAGACTCTCTTGTTATCTCGGGACCGAATAAAATTAACCGAGAAAGTGTTTACAGCATATCCGTCAAATGTCTCGGGAGCGAGACACTACCTAGAGATTCTTGCTGCTTGCAACTGATTGTATCCAAGATGCAATTAGTCTAAGTTACAATCGAGCAAGTTAAACTTATATCCGCCTATAACTTAACTTACCGCTTATCAACCAACTATAAAAAGTAGGTGAGGAAGTAGCGTTCCGGATATTAATAAACATCAACATCCATCGGTACAAAAGAATCCCTTTAAAAGTGGTGACATAATAATCGGAGAATAACGTGCTTATCCGCCAATCAAGCTTTTCCCTTCCAAAGTTAAAAGGATCTAGAAGCTATGACGAAGATCCACCAAGATTTCATTTTTGATGTGGAAATCGGGAAGTATACATCCTACCCGTTTTTGGTGGTTTTGTACCTATATACACATGGCTCGAAGCTGGAGGTACTAACGATTTATAATGAATGAATGAATTGAGCTGGCCTAATAGCTCAGCTAGTCATTAGTTTATTGTATGCAGATTTCATATAATAATAATTCGATGATTCCTTCTTCTATTTCTGCGATATGACTTGTTTAATTGGGTATTAATACTACGATAGCAATCGTCTCATCTTCTTTTCTTCTCTTTTAAACGAGTACATACAGATATTCTAATATATGGGAAGATTGGCGAGTTTTTACATCAGATAAATAATAGGGGATTGGCCAGGACGAATAGAATATTACAAAAGCATCCGAGTAGCTGGAACATAGCACACGTACGACACTACAGATATGGCAAGTGAAACCTCAGCAGAGACAAACGCGAGTACAACACATGGGCCACAACAAATACCTACCAAACCATCTGCAGCACATCATAATACCTCACCCAATTCACGCACATCTACAGCCGCCACCCCAGAAGATACCGAAAAGAACATCATCGATTCCGCGAACCATACATCGAATGAAAGTAGCCTCGATATCCCTCCCTCCTCCGAAAATGTCACCGCGAACGCAGATAAAGCAGGCCCTCCCGGGCCATCGCCCCAAGACCCCGAGGCTTCGCGGACAAATTTGGAAACGGCCATTATCATGATATCGCTTTGCGCATCTGTCTTTCTCGCGGCTCTCGATGTCTCGATTATTACCACGGCCCTCCCTACCATTTCCGAGCATTTTCACTCAAACGCCGGGTACACCTGGGTAGGATCTGCCTATCTACTCGCGAATGCCGCCAGTACTCCCTCTTGGGGGAAATTCTCAGATATATGGGGAAGGAAACCAATTTTGTTGATAGCGGCTGGCGTATTCTTCATAGGGAGTTTATTGGCGGCTACGAGTGTTAGTATTGGAATGTTGATTGTGGCCAGAGCTGTGCAAGGAGTGGGGGGTGGAGGATTGATTATTTTGGTCAACATCTGTATTAGTGATCTGTTCAGTATGAGGAAGAGGGGCGCATATTTTGGATTGATCGGGATGACTTGGGCTTTTGCTAGTGCCATTGGTCCATTGCTGGGTGGTGCATTTACAGAAAAGGTGTCATGGAGATGGTGTTTTTACATCAATGTGAGTCTTGCTTCGAGTTTCTACATTCCCCTTTTGCCGATTTTCGAGGAATATAAATACTAACCAAAGATATACAGTTGCCTATTACGGGAACAGTGGCAGTAGCACTGTTTTTCTTCCTCCATCTCGAGAATCCGAGAACACCAGTATGGGATGGATTAAAAGCAGTGGATTGGCTTGGGAGTTTGCTGATAATCGGTGGTACACTCATGGTTCTTCTCGGACTCGAATTTGGAGGCGTTACAAAACCATGGGACTCAGCAACCGTCATCTGTCTCATAATTTTTGGAGTACTTGTCGCCGGCCTTTTCGTAATTAACGAATGGAAATTCGCTCGATACCCAGTCATGCCTCTACGACTCTTCAAACATGCATCTAATATTGCCGCTTTGGGCGTTTGTTTCTGTCATGGATTTGTCTTCATTGCCGCTTCTTATTACCTTCCGCTCTATTTTCAAGCAGTTCTTGGCGCTAGTCCAATCCTTTCCGGTGTCTATCTACTCCCATTCGCTCTCACTTTATCTTTGGTATCAGCGTGCACGGGTATCTTCATTAGGAAAACTGGTAAATACTTACCGCCTATCTACTTCGGTCTCACCGTCATGACCCTCGGATTTGGTCTCTTCATTGATCTACCACGTACCCCCACGTGGTCCAAAATCATCATCTACCAAATCATTGCTGGTTTTGGTGTGGGACCAAACTTTCAATCTCCACTCATCGCCCTACAATCTCTGGTCAATAAACCCGATATTGCAACCGCAACCGCCACATTTGGGTTCACGAGGAATCTGAGCACGAGTATTAGTGTAGTGGTAGGAGGTGTGGTATTCCAAAATGAAATGCAGAAGAGGAGTGCAAAATTAATAAAAGTTCTGGGAAGTAGCGTTGCTTCGGAACTGAGTGGTGGGAGTGCAGGTTCTAGTGTGGATATTGTTAAATCATTACCTCCTGCTCAAAGAGAGGTTGCGAGAGATGCTTACTGGGAAAGTTTGAGGGTTATGGTGAGTTTCCTCCTGGACCCTATCAATGGAGGTGTGGTTTTTTTTTGGGAACGAGAAAAGCTAATTTACAACACAGTGGATCATTTACGTAGCATTTGCAGCGCTGGGTCTGGCAATAAGCTTTGCCATTGGCCAACATGTACTGAGTAAAGAAAATGGAACTACGAAGCTTGGATTAGCCGAACAAGAGAGGTTGAGGTTGGAAGCTAAGAAGGCGAAGAAGGGTACAGATGTGGAAGCTGGAGGGCCGATTGTACAAGGAAATGAGGGCGAGAAAGCTCTTGGCTAGAAAAGGGATGGGTGTATAGAGTGAAAGGGGTGGAAATTTGGTCGTTTAATTGCATGGCGTGGATCTTTGTTTGCATTATAGAGTTGGACTTGCATATTATAGATGAATGGTTTGGGTGATACCCCCAGCACAAGTATCCATCAGGTGCTTTGGAAATGATTGGATGATTGGATGATTGTATTTGTTATGATTGATAGAGATATATATACACACACTACTCTTATTCTTTGAATATAACATAGATTTTGTAATATAATTTCTTTTTTTGAACTCTACTTTTTATATAGCAAAGCTAATAAAGCGCATGATGCTATAGGGCCGCCGGAGTTTCCAACCCTCAATTACACTCTATAGAATTTATTCTGTGCAGTCTCCCGGGGGAAGTTTGGAATAACTGACGACCTCATGATCATATTGGTATGGCCTTCATGCATGCACTGTAGCTGGGAACTCGCAATGATTTGCATGGCCCTTCGATTGGAACATTAGCAGAAGCGACAAGTGGGACGGGACGCCTCATTGCCCGCCTCAAATTTGACGGGATGAATCGGCGGTTCAATCACAAAGGCAGAGGTGCCCGGGATGGAACTTTTGAAGAGCTCTTTGGCAGATGTTACACAGACTCTACTGTATCATCAGACGAAAGTTCGTTGGGAGATGAACAATCGGGTCTGTCAGAATGGGGAACCGAATCATATCCGTAGTGCTCGCTAGGAAACTTTCGATGGCTTTGGTCAATTCTTAACATCTGATTCGTACCTATACTAGATCAGCGGTGAAGCTGGCGGGCGCTGGCAAGATTACGCCGATGGAATTTGCTCGTCAACAAATGACCCCATCAATGCAAACAAGCAAACAAGCAAACAAGCAAACGCAATTATTCTTCGTTACTTCATTGGGCTCAATTCGCGAGTTGGTACAAGGCGGCGAGATATATCTGGGATGCTGAGTACAGTACGTCACTCTACCAACTACTGCAGCATGATTGAAGCATAAGCACTCGCCTGATGGATACAATACCCAAGGCCCATTTTAAAGACAAAGACCCATCAGACTAGAATGATGCAGATTTGAAGCGTTGCTTTAATATCGCTCTTGGCTTCGTGAAAAATAGAAAGATCTATCTGGATACATCTTTGTCGATGGGGACGAGGTCCTGGAGGTGAATTGAGTGGCGAATTTCAGCGGGATGAACCTCCGTCAGGGCCAAGAGCTATCTCCCTGCTACGATTTAGTCCTAGTAGATACCCATCCTTGTGGGAAGTAGAACCGGTCCCTCTTAATCTTGAGATCCAAATCTTGGAGCCATTCGCCAGTCTTTCCGATAGCACTGATTCACATGACTGATGTGATTCAAAGCAAGAGCTTCGCAAGCGTGTCGAGGATTATTGGGAATATAAGATAGGCGAAAGTATCCTGCCAATGAAGCAAGCACATTTGCGCTCACCGATCATGGAAAATTTGCTTACGTATTTTTAATATGGTGTAGAGTATAACTAGACAACAGGGGAATTAAGTATTGCTCAATGGCAAGTTCCTTCTGAAATAGGCCAAGGGTATTATCCAACTCATAGTAAGTAAGCTTAACCCCATTATTGCACCGAGAACTGAGAACTGCATGCACTAATGAACACCTTCAAGAGTTCTGTGTATGCGGTACTACCAGTCAATTATCATACCCTGTAGCCCAGGCCCATAGCCTATATTCCAGGCTTATCAGGCGTGCAACAAAACTTTTGAAGAGGTAAAAAAAATTCACTAATGCCCGAGTCAACATCGGATGAAAATGGGAAATTTTACAGTGGAATAACACCAGATTCTAACCATGTTACTGCTTTTAACAAACTTCTGTTCTATTGCGGAGATGTTCGTACTCGTACAGCGTGGCTGAATCCAGCAGCTTGTTCTCTTTCCAGTTGCCACACCTGTGAAGCTTCGCGATGAGTTTCGGATTTGTTTGTCTCACCATCAACACTCTTCCTGTACGATTAATGTATTTAGCGATCATTTATACATTCGTGATTAGTGTGGTAGGGTCATTGAAGCTGCCGCTTTCCGTACATCGTGATAGTCCATGTAATGTGTTGCTGGATCCTTCGTCCTACTTCACTGTTCCCTTGTCTTCAGAGAAAATTGTCAAAGTCCAACTCTTAGCTCAACTTATCGCATCCACTGACAATCTTCATCTCCCTGTTGCCGCCCCTCTGCTCTGCTATTCAATGCAATATGATGATCAACAACCGCAAGACTATACACGGAATGAAGTTTGAGCTTACGGGTACGAAACAAGATCTGGACGACCTTTCACCTTCTGGATTGTAAGAGGTCTATGCTGTCGATGTGCAGTGTGCAGTGTGTAGTGTGTAGTGTGTAGTTCTTGTAAGCCCAATTTACATACAGTATTCTTCGAAAGGTGGTATTTGCGCAAATTCCAAAATAACAAAAATGCTCTTGCTCCTGATATCTCAAAATCATCCACGGATACAAGTGGAAGTAATGTGAATACCAGCAGAATATCACTTGATAGAATAATATCACGATCGCGCACTCAAAAAGTAGCGAGCACGAGTCAACTTTCTTCGACTCATAGACTAATTGTAAGCGTAAACAGCCTCAACCGATGAAAATAATAGACCTGTCGCCGAGACTTTTAGATGTTGGATAGGAGAAGATGAAAATCATGGAATATACAATAACGAGTGAACTAGCAACAAAGGGAGAATGACGACTATGATGACAAGAGATACGGTGGAACGAGGGATGGAATTGAAACTTATTTCCTATACCTGTGTCAAGACTGTACATAGTTCCGACGCCTGTAACCTGTTAGCCATTGGGTTAAAGTACCTGTAGGTTCTCGATATTATGATGTGAAAGAGAATATACATAACCCCAAACAGTAACTTTTTGTCCTGACATTTACGCTACCACGAGTTGTTCCAATGGTGGTGCCATTTTCTTCAACGGAAATGATATGCTATTTCCATTTGAAAAGAGGATGCGATGGATTTTAAAAGATTAGCATACTATCTAACATTTGCAAGATGCTTGATTGTTTCACAATTTTGAAAAGGATTGTCACCCCATTGTGGTCGTGTACTTAATTTCTGCAGGTTGAAAATCATGCGGAATCGGATCGGAATAGGAATAGCAATCAGAATCGGAATTCATGACACTCATCCAGTGCCGAGAAGCCATCGTGAAGTCTTACCTCAACAACTCTTATGTTTCGGACGGATGCTGAATTCGTATTGTTGATGAGACGAGACATCAACCGCAAAGTTTCACAAAACATGCTTACATAACCAATCAACCTCATGATTTTCACGTTCCCATTCCTACCTTCAAGGTTCTCTTCCATTTGTTGCACGTCTCAAAATCACCAGCGTGGCTTTCACGTTTTTGCCATGATATCCACCGTTTACAATTTCGTATCCATGAATCCACAAAAATAGCAATATCCCATTCGTTCTCGGAACACTTGGATCTCTCGTCTCCTTTCAGCTCTCGGACCTTCAAGCTCCTGAACATCTCCACTCCATGTTTCCTCATGATTTGCAACAAAAGTGCGATGTGCAACAAGTGTGCTTTTGATGGTGGATGAATGATGGATGATGGATGAGGTGAAGGGGGATGGATGGATGGAGGAAAGGGCATCGGGAAAGCAAAAAGGGCAAAATGCGACTTGCAACAAGATGTTTGATGATTAACGCCCTGCATATCACCCAATCATAGCTACTGCAACTATGCAACTCATCACCCAATACGAATGCTCACTCTACCAATCATGCATCCATGCATCCATATCGCAATGTTCTGAAAATTTGTGGCATGCATCATCTTCGTATCACAAAAGATCCCCATTACGGGATTGGACGAGAAGGTTACTCCAATAATGCATGAAGAAGAGGGGGGAATTTGAAGGCGTTAAGTATGAATTGGAGGGAGGCCCTTCCATTTCGCCCTCTTTACGAAATGCAACAAATTATGCAGGAAGAAGATTTCTGACGGAAGAATGATTATTATTGGTTAATAGATGAGGGGTAAGGATCCGTAAGATGTATTAGATATTTACATGTGATGCTTACTTTTGGGAATGATTCGATATGGAAGAAAATGGCTCCCGAGGTCACTCAAACAACGCAGCTGGATTGAAAGCATGAAGCTCCAAGTCGGAATTTTTTTCCTTCGCTATTGATGAAGGGGTTAGAGCAAGTGGAGATAAAATGGGAGGCCAATGCTCGCTTGCATGAAGAAACTTTTCATTTGATACTCCACTTACTCGAAGCCAGGAACAAATTTGGAGGATTTGAAGTATATACTAAATCCGCTAGCTCCAGATTCAAACACATAACCCTTCTATGGTGTAATGGTTAGCACGTCGGATTCTGATTCCGGAGATATTGGTTCGATTCCTATTAGAAGGTTCAATCATGAACATTCTTTCTTTCCATACCCAGTTTGAAGCTGGGATTTCAGGGTTTATTTTGCGCTTTTGTTTTTCGAAATTCTTTTTTTTTTCCATATCTGCATGAAGTTTCTATATTCAGAGTTGATGGGACCAGAGAGCTAGAATTAGAGATTGAAGGGTCTCCAGATTGGCTATCTAGCCGAGAATACTTTCTGTTTTTTCACGTGATGCTGTGCTAGTCGGCTAGCTTCGGTTCCAAATGCAAACTTTTATCAGCCGCATGGTTCACCGTAGTAAGTAAAGTACTAGGTACTCATAGCACTGCGAAGCAAACGCCGGGAGAGAAAGAAACCTTTGTCTCGAGACTCCAGCTCAATAATGATACAAGTGGGGAAGAGTCCTATCCGCGGGCGAAAACAATTATCTAAATCAGCGCACTAATATTATCATTGTCATTCCATTTTCACTCATGAACCAAATATATATAAATTTAAATCGTGCAAATTAAAATCACATGATATCCCTGCTGGCGCAATGGTAGCGTGCAAGACTCCTAATCTTGAGGCTGTAGGTTCAAATCCTACGTAGGGAGTTACCCTGAGTACTGTTGTTTTGAACCCAACTAAGAAAATTCATCTTTTTCTCTCTTTTTCCACCAAGAATGCCCCCATACCTTTATTTTGTTCTTTACGTTTGAAAAGGAACATTTGATATTCTGGTGATTTGGTGGGGTTGATTCTTAAGAAGCACAGACGCTTATGGCTTGTTCCTTCCCTCACCCCCCTCTCTTTGCCCCACCCCCCTCTCTTTTTGACCCAAGGGTATGTCGGACCGACTCCCTGGTGGGAGGCTACAGGTTCGAGTCCTGTGTAGGGAGTTACGCAAAGTAAAGATCGGTTTGAATCCGTTGATTGATATTATGTTTATGTATTGTTTTTGCACTTTTTGGGGGGATGGAGGGATATGGAGGGATGGAGGGATATGGAGGGATGGAGGGATATGGAGGGATGGAGGTGGAGGGTGGGAGGTGGAGGGTGGTTTTTCTTTTCATGGTTTTATCTTTTTGTTCCAAGGTTCGAGATATAAACAATACTTGTTTTTTGAGGACTTAGAGTTTATAGGGTTAAGATTAGGAAGCTACCATTAGACAAACCCATGATACAATTCTCAGAACGACAAATACTTCTCACTTCCGATGGAAAAGATTCCTTCCTCCCTCCTGAGTCCTAAGTATTTCCTCACATCACTACCCATACCTATTATTCCTCCCTCCCACGGAGTCCCACCGCAGCCCCACTCGATTCCATTCCGCCCACTTATAAATCCTCCTGTATCCATAAATTTCCCATCCGATCCAACCCCACCAATGCTTCTTCCCCAAACCACCATATGACAATAATATCCACCTCCTCATAATCTTTTTATGGCATTCGATTAACTACCTATGTATCTGTGTTATCAAAAGGGGATTATAGGGAGGGGGGGAGGGGGATATCATGATGGGGTAATGCGGGGGAATGTGATTTCACGAAAGAGGTGGTGTGGATGGAATCATAAATCTAAGATCATGATGAATAATGCTATAGTAGCTGGCAGCGGAGGGGTTGTGGTAAGCTATTGGAATTATTATATA
>NGKI01000002.1:317541-351846 GCA_002162615.1 Myriosclerotinia duriaeana
AAAAAAAAAAAAAAATCAACATATCAACATATCAACACATCAAAAAAACGCAATCATAAATCATACATCATACATCATAAATCAAACCCAAAACCAACAGTTCTAACTTCTCAAACATAAAGAAAATAAAAAACCTAATCCATAAACAATAAGATTCACCATACCTAGATAATTACCCACCCACATCGCTCCATACCTATTTCCCCCAACGCCAATCTCCCGCCGCAATATTCGAATTTTCGCTCATTATCCCATAATAAGAAAAATAAAAATAAAAAAAACCATCACGATTTATAATTCACGATTCACGATTCACAAATATGCATCCCCGTTCCTTCCTTCCCGTTCCATTCCCATCCCCATCCCCATTCCATCCCCCATCCGATCGTAGCATTAGGTACCGCCCGATCGCGACGATATGAATATCATATCACCCCTCACCCCTCACATCTCTGACTCCTCAATCATCCTCAATCATCCTCATCCTCATCCTCGCTCATTCACCGCGAAAAAAATCTTTTCCCCTAGGGGAAAAAAAAAGCCTCCGAGTCAGTCAGTACCTACTACCTATGCATATCTAGATACATATCTAGATAACATACCATACTAATCTTACCATGTTCGTATCCACACGGCCAATCACATCACATACATTATGATACATCATACATCATACATCCCGTATACTACTACTAATACTAATACTATTATACTAGGTACCTATATGGCATATGCACTACTACTAATAGTCTACTATCCAAAGTACCTCTGCCGCGTTTGTGAATTGTGATAAAGCTGCTCGCTCCACCCTTCCTTCTCGCCTGAGTCGCCTCAACTTCCTGAATTGGGCCCATGAGCCACGCTGACATAAGACTCGATGGGATTGGAGAGAAAGAAAGAAAGAAAGATACTGAAGGATTCCGTGCGGCTCAGGTAGAAGGCTTGGCAGTGATCAAAGGGCCTCAAAGCCATTGTTTTTTACTTAAAAAAAAACAAACCCGAAAGCCATGTTTCTTGGCCAAAGCCTCAAAGCCATGGGGCTTGTACTCCCTCCCCCTGGATTCTGGTTTAACTCAGTAAGCAGTATCCACTAATCAATCGATAAGATATCAATGTTGCAGCGGTAGCGGTATATAACCCAATAAGGTCTGCTAAAAAGATCATCTGTTGGCCTATGCGTCGTCGGCGAGCGCAGAAAACATGAAGATATACTATATCGCTTGTAGTCATCAGAGTGGGGCCGTGCCAACCGAGCTAACCCTAATTGAGAGGGGGGAGAATGAGTTCCGCGCCGCGCAGTGCCGAGTCTCGGATAGCAGACCCTGAATCTCCACCGATCTCCTATATCGCAATCGACCGAAGAGATGAAAGCAGCTAGCCTGTACCGCCGACCTCGTAGCTCATCAATACCCCATCTCCCACGCCATAACATCACGATCCCCGCATTCTGCCAGATCATGAGTACAGTATGTATTACGTCGATGGGACTCTTTCTAAAGGCATTCCACTCCTTCCATTCCTTCCATTCCTTCCACGGTTTCCATTTCTTCCATTCCTCCCATCTAGGGAAGTCCCATCCCCAACCACATTTCCCTTCTGGGCGAACCGGTATGTAGAACAACGTGTAATAAAGACATAACCCTACTTACACCGAGTTCACCGCATTCCCACCATCCCCACACCAGTTCGTCCGCCCACTAGCAAATCAACCCTCCATGCATACGGAGCGTAAATTTCGCATCCACCACGGCCCTCATCCCAGCACCTCCTGAACCCTTATCTCACCCTACATAAACTCCCAAATCCCGCTCCAATCGCGTAATCCCCTCCCAAACATGTATTCAGGGGGAAAAGTACCGAGTAAAGACTCCTTAGCCAAATCCAACCGGAGATCATGCTCCCCCCGGTCACATCGCAACCCTCACTCGGGTCCGATAAGGCAATAGATTTTCCGGGCCGAGCACGCAATGCCAACAAATCAATTCCCCACGAATTCGATGACCCTGAAGAAATCATCCGGTTCTGGAAATACCCTTGAAGAAATTAAATACATGGGGGCAGAGTAGAGAGGTTCCGTTACAATATTCTGTGTGGGATGTAAATCTTTGAGTTTGGGGGTGTTCGCCGGGGAAGTTTGATGAATGTCGGTAAAGAGAATACGTGATTTAAATACGGGATTTTAGGCGGGATGCGAGGAAAGTGCAAGTGAAGATGCGCCGACGGCTTGGGTAGAATGGTAGCAGGTGATTTAGGTTTGCCTGAAATGCTATTCGCCAAAAATTGTCTGGGCAGTGTAACATCCCATGCCGGTAGTATCAAACATTCCCATCCCACCATTGTGTTTCGCCACCCCCAGATTTCGAATTGGAAGAAGATCATACGTTTTGAATGTTATCCAGATTCCAATCAATCATCTGGCCAACGCCTCTTTCCATCTAGATTTCTTCCCATAATATTCCACACTCTTGCTATCCGATCACTCGCTTTCGTTCTTAGCCGTATCACCACTCACCTAGTCCGTATCTGCAATTGGAGAACCCTTATCCCTCCCCTTACCACCTCGCCTACAGCCACTATTCCCTGTCGTGAATCTTCAAAGTTCAAACCACTCTCAAGGCAAGCATCCCATAGACTTCCCGTCTTGCCCTTTTGTCACCACACCTCATGCTAAGCCCCACAACGTCTCACGAGATCACTCGGGTCCAGCATGTTCACACAAAAAATCTTGGCTCTTCTCAACCATTGGTCTCTGTCTCTGTGGCAAATAAGCCTAGTATTTCCAAGCGGTATCATTGTATCACTTGGCACAATTCGTTTTACCCCGCATTCGATAGCGCTGACTGCAGCGGTATGTATGTACATGGATCGCGTGTTCGCGTTGCTAGATGAGGGTTACCATTTCGGGTACTTGCCCGGAATAGCACGGTGGGTAAACTCTAAAAACAGAAGAATTGAATGACAGACTGTATTGCAATGGAAGATGTGGATATAGATGTAGTGTTGTGATTCCCAAATTATCATTGCTAAATCAAAATTCCGCAACGCCTAGCTGAGGATATACTTCGTAATACATGTGTGACAAATAGAAACCAAAATCAAAAACCTACGGAACAAAGTCAGGTGGGGACATTTGTTTCCAAGGCCAATGAATCTCGCGCATAACATCAAAAGAACAACCCAATCTCCCTGAATCTTCCCAAGCATTTCTTCTTGCCTGTTTGCCCTCATCGCCTGCTGGCCAAATTTGCTTTGCCTTTCCCCATAACCTTACACCGGATTGTCCATCAACCCATCGATCGATATCGTATTTGAAAAAGAAGAAATGTTCGAGCATAGGTAGGCGTGGTGCGGGTTGTTGAACAAACATGTCTTCCTTTTCTTCGCCCTCGAAATAGGATAGTCTGCCATCAACTAATAGAGTACCAAACCATGCGTCACTCAATTCTTGTAAAACTTCCCCAGGAGACCCCCCCGAACATTTCAACATTCGCTGAGGGAAGCCATTGCCGTTGGGAAGTGCGCAACCTGTGTTGATATCCAACTCTTTCTTGACGTGAGACAGATACCCATCTTTGCCACCAGCCTCCTTTAATGCCTTGATGTTTGATCGCACCAAGTTATGCCAATGATCATTTGATCTGCCTCTCAGTCTCCAGTAGAGTAATCTTGCGAATCCACTGTGCCCATATCCGTCATAATTGCCCCATGGATCTTCCCCGAGACTCATATGTAATTTGATCGTCTTTAAGTTTGGCCATCGTGCCAAATCCTTCAGTTGATATTCGAATGGAACAAGAGAGGGACTATCATCGCTCAGGTCAGACTTCCTACGGAAAGCTGAACGGCCTAATATATCGATCTTGAGTTCAACGGAGGTAGCCATTGAGGATATCGAGCCTGGTAGTGTGCCTAATATGGGGTGGTCGATATATGTTCGAGGTAGGATGCCATCAAGTATCAGCGAGTTCTGTTCCCAGAAAACAATTCTAGCTTCATGATAGATTTGACGACAGGTTCGGAGAAAAGAGAGGCGTATAGTTTCGTTGTGAGATTTGGTTCGGATGATGTATGGTGGTTTTCCAACTGCCGAGTATTCTTCTTGAGGATAGTCGGGGTCATTGATGACGCTTTCAGATAGATATACACTCCTTGAGTGTGATGATAGAACATAACCGTATATTTGATCGCGAATCTCTCTTGGGAGAATGTCAAGAAAGGTGGCAGACATTGTTGATGCTGTTGATACACCGAAGTGAGAAAGGTATGCTGAGTTGTTTGTGGTGTAAGACAATATACAATAGTGTGACTGAAACTGAAGGTATTAAATATGAATGTATGAAGATGTAAGAAGATATATGAAGATATTTCAATGTCCTTCTATGTTGTGTAGCGGTGTGTATGTATATGTACTCCGTACAGTGAGTGTACAGAAAGAAGTAGTATGGAGTATTCAAGGTCTGGTGATACAGAAACAGACTATCTACTTATATAATGATCCAAGTGGTGTTGTTAGACTGACTGCTGTCGGGGGAAGTGTTGTTAACGTGTTAGATCGACAGATATGCGGGCATGACCATTCTAGGATCTCTAGAAGGTAGGTAGGTGTCAGGGTATGGGTATGGGTATGGGTTATGATGGGGTTATTCGAATTAAGGCCTTGTCTGTAGAAAAGAAACGAAATCGTTAGATACATGTCAACATGTCAAGGGTTATGAACTTATGTATGCACTATGCAGTGCCAGGGGGAGGGGAGGGGGGGCGGAGAGGTTCGCTCACATCATTCTCGGTCAGCCCACCACCATACAACCATACAAGGGCGTTGTCCGAATCGGAAGATAAGTCTTTTTTGGATGTAGGGTCCACTAGAAAGGGTAGGTCGGTTCTTGGGAGAAATGTGAATAGGGCAACTTCTACGCTTCTGCTGCGAGATAGAAAAAAGAACGACTGTTTTTGTTCAGTAAAAAGAATGCTTTGCAGAAAAGAGAAATGTAACTTAGGGGTCTCGGCGATGTCCAACAATTTGATCGAAACTTCGGAGATGTAACAATCAAATCTCTTTGGGGGCTCAGCTCAGACTCATTACTCGTTAACTCGTTACGCTGGGAGGGAGAGATTGGGAATTTGGGATTCAGATTTCAATGGTAATTTTGTTTCTTTTGGTGGTATCTCAATACTCGTACTAAATATAGATCATCAGTACGACATTCTATACCCCCTTATCCCAAAAAGTAAATAGGTGTAAGTGACTTACAATCGAAATGATTTAGATGTACGCCGATATGTTTTTCCTATCAAACATATCGGCTTTTAACAAAGTAAGATTTGATTTTTTGAATTTCCCTTTAGGTTTTTTTTCCCTCTGCAACTTCCCCAGATTTCCTCCATCGCCCCTTGATCTTTGTTTGGACTTTGATGATTAGAAATCATTTTATGTGGCACAATTCTTGTCACCTGAACTTCATTATTCAATCGCCCCCATCTCTGCCATTGGGACTACGTGATCGACTTCTTGCTCTACCTTTGGCAGGTGCCCGACCTCCTCCTCCTCCTCCTCCTCCTCTAGGTTTTCCTCCTGGTGGCGGTCTAACAAATGCAAAATCCACCTCCACAGTCTGTTCCAGCAACTTGGTATTATGTGCGCCATCAATAGCGGCTCTTGCCTCGTCCAATGTTGGATATTCAATCAATGCGTAACCCTATTCATCAAAGGCACATGGGTGGTTAGCTGTCGGAAATTATCTTATAAATCTCGATACGAGAATGCCCAAATTGGTCGAAATGCTTCCATGAAAGACGTATGTAGGTAGAATGTATGAGCTCACCTTGACGTATCCAGTTCTTCTATCAAGATTCAAATGAAGATTCTTGATCTCTCCAAAGTCTGCGAATTTGTCATTCAAATCCTCCTCACTAGCTTCCTCATGCACATTGGTGACGATGATAATCCACCCTTCGATAGATCGTACAGCTGTCGCATTTGAATGAGTTGTCATGGAGGCGTTCTTGGAATCATTTCGTTGCTCTTGTGGTGATGAAGGCGCATCGACGTCCATTTCGGTATCGGCCATGATGATCAGTGTGGAAGGAGATAGGTAGGTATCTATCTGGTCGAGGTGAATGAGTGTTGTCGGGGAATTTGTATTTTGTGGTAAGTTGAGGGGGAGGTGGTTGAAAGTTTGTTTTTGTTCAGAAAATCAAGTTCGCGAGAGCCGTCGGTAGGTACCTTAGAACACTATCGCATGCCTATCGCGTCTTGATATTTTGTACGGAAGTAGCCTCACCAATATTAATAAATGTGAAAATAAATACAACAAATATATTAATTTTTATTTGAATGTTGCATTTTTACCTTGAACAATATCTAAATATCTATATTTATTAATTTATATAATTTCAAACTTTTTTAATCTTTTTTTTTCTTTTTAAACTACATTGATGTTTGAAAGAAACTGCTAAACGCATTGATTTCATGAATACCCGTATACTTTACTTCGATTTTTCTTGTACATACAGTACTAGCTGTCGCCTCGATTGTTCGACTTTTATCGAACCTTGGAAGTCCATCCATATCCATGGGTAGATTTATTATGTACGAGTAATGTACGAGTAATGTATCATGTATAAATCACAAGTGTTATACATCATGCTATGCCAGGCTTCATTTTGACTGGGTCGTCGTCGCGTCAATTGTTCTTTGCACTGTATGTACTATGCAGCAATAATGTACATGGTCTGATATTACATGAATGGTCTAACCTGGTCCTGGACTGTTTGTACATGGCGTGTATCCGTTCCCTTCCACCGTGTAGAGGACCGAGGAGTGGAGAAAAATATCGAAATTTTATCGAATCTACAAAGTACTACAGTCTACAGTACTACTAGGTAGTTTACGCAGTAGATTGAATAATACGGTACATTATTCATCACATTGGTTGAATTTAAGAATGCCACACTTAAGCCACAGCATCTTTGAGGCTGGTGAATAAGAAAAGGGTATAGCTTCATACTAGTTCATAGAAATGTTTCAGTTGATGATGCTGGCTGGTGTAGACGTACCTTCAAAAGATATACCTAGTACAGATGTAACTTCTACACGGTGGGAGGGGTATCATCATATCATGGGGTCTTCTTTGCCATTTCTCTGTCCTCCCCATCGACAAAATATACGAAGTCATCGGGACGAAGGAGAGGATTGGTCTGCGGTGTATCACCTTGAACTTCCTCCTTACAATGAGCAACCAATATGCGGTCCCAGCCCAAAGAACGACGATGTGATAGACATGCGAACTGAACGGGCTAAGCCACCATAAGAGGATTAGAGGATCAATCGAAGCAAGATTGTACCAAATCAGAAGGCTTTGAATGACGTGCAATCGCAAATGAAACACATCTCGCATGTTTTAACGCCCGCGTTAAGATGGCGACAAAAGATTTTCATTTCGATATTTCGGCGTTTGATTCATATACTGCGGCGTTAAGCATCACCTCCAGCCCCTATGCTTTAATCTGCGGGGCTACCTATGCATGCATGCATGCTGTATCCCCACCCAGAAAGCTGCAACAATCTTTACAAAAAAAAGAAAGATTCTTCCAAATCATTCAAGTCGGTCGTGGATGGATGCGAAAAAAGAAATGCCAAAAGAAAAAGGATTACTAGAGAATACAAAAGAATATACACTACGACATGTGCAGGATTTGAACCTACGAGGCCGAAACCATAAGATAACCGAATTATTCATTCAAGTCTTACCCATTAACCACTCTGGCAACATGCCAAACCGTTAGTTGGCGGTGTATGTGAGAGTGCACGTCTAAATTGGTTTATATTCAATGCTGTCAAATTGTCAATTAAATATCATTATATCACCAATACACTCGACAAGATTCTGCAAGCCAAGCAAACAGATACTGTACTGTACAGAGGTCCATGCCCTAGGTAATTTTTTGTTACACCGTCGAAATCTGAAGGGATTGGGTTTGTATGGGCAGAATGATTATCATTTGATAATGGCAGAATAGAGGCGGTGTAACAAAAAAATTAGTGTAGCTCTCAGCCTCAGGTAGAGCTCTTGAACCGCTACTACCCAGGCCTACCTGAGTCACAAGATCATATCAACAGTATGGCGGTGTGGTAGATTGATTGATGAACACGCTTAAATGTCTTTCTCGCATTTCTAATTTTATTTCACTACACTGCAATTCAAGGGTTCAGCAAATTAGCTGGGACCTTACCGGCGGCAATGTACGTGTTCATCTATGGCCCTGTTTTCTGGGTTGCGTTCCGGAACCCTCACCAAGGTACCCGAGAGTGGGTACGCTGTTTGAATCTGCTCCTCCTCGCTTCCCTCACGATGTCTCTGCATTCTTTCTTCATCCTGTGCTTCCGCGTCTCTGGGCTTGATCACTTTTCCCTGTTCTGGAATAACGCAACGATAAGTATTCCTGCAATCTTCCAGAAGAGATGCAAGACTCGATGCGTCCTGCATGGACTGCAACAAGTAGTTGTCGAGTTTCTGCTGCGCAGCCCAAATTAGTACCTATCACGGTCCTTGCGCCGAATCCAAATTGGCGCTTGGAACCGAGTGAACGCATTAAAAGCTTCGACAGCGTAACTTGCATGAGGCGGGGTGACTTTGACAAGGATCAGTTTGGCGCATTCGAGTTTGATATTCTCAAAATAGCAATATCAGCATGGTCTGGAGAATCTGAACACCACTTCAAACCATTACTGAAGCCGGTGAACGAGTATTGAACATACCCGAAGCAGCGAAACATGTCCAGGAGAGCAGAAGTGTTGTTCAAAAAGTCAAACATGATTCCCCCGGACTTCTATTCTGTGTCTCGCGAGAGCTGAGATTATTCGACCCGAGCTTGAAAAGCGGCCTTTGATTTCGTGCTGGAGATGCCAGCTGTCGAGGAGGCTGATCCACCGTGCAGAATCTCGCAACGACAACGCTGTAACCTGTCGCACCAGTTCCTGGAAGCTTCAGCCACGGCTGCGTTGTCCGGTTCGGTTCTTTTGCAGCGATATCTTCTCGGATCACAATCCTTCTCTCCGGCATGCAGCAGCATTCCGAGCCTCGAGTTCTTGCTTTCCGCCTTCAGCTGCATCGAGCTTTCCGAGGATATGTGTATCTTGCCGAACGGTAGCTTCGACGTGCTGCCGCAGTTCTCGATATTTCTCCATCTGGTCGGTCTTCTGCCAGCTCGGCGCATTCCAATGACGGAATATTGAGATGGCCAAGTTGGATTTCGAGGACGGCATTCCTTTTCTCCAGTCCCTTGCTCGACTCCTCTTCCAGTTCGAGTTTTGGTTTCCCCCTCCGCGAGTAGCTGATCCCGATGTGTTTCCATGTCCCGACATTGCATTTTTGCACCCAATACAACTCTCTCCTCTATACTGCGATTTCATTTTCCCATATTTGTTATTCATCAAGTGATTGAACAACTTTGTTGTTGCACTTATTGTGTTGCTGGCTACTAATCTGCAGTTCCGACCAAAATTATCAGCTCGGTATATAGCATCCGGATATAGGGCTTCTCACCTGGGCATGACCAAAACGGTGACCGCAACTTACTCTTCCTTCTTCCTTCTTCCTTCTGCAACATACCTTCAACATCATTTCCGACTCTTTGCCCTGGGCGAGCCACCTACCGAACCATCGCAAGCTTCCCCGGCCGGGGATGCCTCGTAGTTGGGTACATCCATCCATCCCATCAACGAGCGGTCGTCGCGGAGCCCGGATTTTGACCGGACGGAGCGTTTGTGCGGAAATAAATCCCAGGTACGAAATGAGTATTATTATTATTATTATTAATAGACTGCTGTTCCCTGGCAGGCTCTCCACAGCGAGTGAAATGCTGGAAATTTCAAAAGAAAGAACCATGGAGAAATCAAACATCGATTCGCAGGATTTTGCTACAAATCTCGATGGAACCGGCCAGCAATTCCTGGTGTAATCGGCCGAGCTGGGTTAGGTTAGTTGTGGCAGCTGTGCGCACACGATTCAGCACGCGTTACATCAAAGAGCTTCGGGCATCTTGATGAGCAAAACAGAATAGGTCTACCTCCTTCTCTATCACTCAATGAACTCGAGAAGTTTGCGGTGCTGAACTTCGCATCAAAGACTTTCACGCAAGGACATATCACTGGCAGACATAAACAATAGTCATTCTGTTACAAATTCTTGAAAACTTATTATTCCTATTCGATAACCTAGATCCAAAAAAAAATTTAAGGAGTGTCTGTAGTGCTGCCAAAACCCCCCCGTCGGAGCCACATGCTCAATCATACTTGGCCTCAACACTACCCATTTCCTTTCCTTTAATCTCGAGTGAAAACTTCATCACGGCAGGCATGATTGTAACGACCAAATCATAATGTATATCCCAGCACTGATTTCCATCCATCCCAACCTTCTGCTTGAAATGCGTTCGATCCACGCCCGAAAGATCAACAGTCAAGATGCAGTTTGTTTTGATACTCGTGTTGGGATAGACGGGCGCAACAACGCTTTCGCACTGCTTGAGCTGTGTCGCAAATATAAGGCTGTCATCGGAAAGATCATCGACGGTTCGGTAGAATGAGAAGAGGAGTTTTTGTGATCGTTCGAGGTCATCGCCGCGGTATATGTACCAAGTCATCTGAGGGCATAAGTATGCAGGCAAAAGCGAGGATAAAATGATCTTGCCTTCGAAACTCTCCACATTCCATAGTGATCCCTCAACTTAGGCCGTCCTTGATCTTCGTCTTCATCATAAATTGAATTAGCTAAGACGCCGTAGTGTCTTGTTGCTTGTGTTGAAACTACCATGGCTTTTCGTGGCAGTCGACTAAGCACGGCACCCCTCCAAACGGAGTTAGTAGAGTTCCTTTGCTGTATCTAAAGACTTACTTGACGATTGCAGACCATGCATCATGAGGTTGGATGACCTGGATATTCAAGTGGTGCTCCACAAGCTGGGATTTAAGATACGCCGAGGAACCAAACCCGCCTACAAGAAAGATGGCCTGGATATGGTCAATAGATGGCTTCATCGATCCAAGATCGTGGGATACATTACCTTAATTTCGTCCGCCTTGGGGTGATGCTCCCGCGTTCTCTTGAGCCTCACGGTATTTACCTGTTCGTCGACCTTGTTCTTGATATCAGCCATCAGGGGGTCGAATATCGATTTCAAATCATCGCTGCACAAGTGTCAGTCGTGTTCCATCTCGCCACCGAGCGGAACTCTCACCATTTCATGTTCCAGCAATTCGAGATGAGATTATTCTCCTCATCATCCTCCAATTTCGCCATGGGAAAGTTCAAGAAGTAATCTTCGTCTTCATCACCTCGAAACGCTGTCTTCACTGATAGGTTAAACTGCTCCACGGCACTACTGAAGCCACGGGTATGCTTGAGCTGGTCAAATTGACGAACCCCGACAAGGTTTGCCACAGCCTCTTCGAATCGCTTATTGAGGTATAGCGAGCCTGCCATGCAGCCTGATCCGGGTACGAGCTCTTTCAATTCAAGCTTGGGTGATAGCTGGGTGATCTCATATGATATAAGATCTACCGTTCCACCACCGGCATCACAAATCACGAATGCGTCTCCGACAGCTAGGGCTCGGTCCTTGAGTTCGTGCAGTGTATACATTGCAGCTGCTTCTGGTTCCTTGACGAGGCTAACGGGCCAGATGCCAGCTTGTTTTGCTGCTCTCTGGGTAAGGTCCTTTGCTCTATCAGACCAGACAGCAGGAACGGAAAGTACGAATTGCTTCTGGCACATCTCAAAATATTCCACTGGAATTCTGGACTTTATTTGTTCGATGGCATGTTGGTACATGGACCTGATGTAATCGGCAGCGACATCCACAGCTGGCTTACCTAGCCGAGCTAGGTCGGCTTTTTGGTTCGATGTTGGCACGTAAGAGGGTAATAATTGTCCAGGGTCCAGAAGCAGCTTGATACCTTGGATCGAATGTCCTGTGTGTTTTTGGGCTCCCCATGTGTAGCCGCCGACAGCTTTCGGGTCGTAGCTAATGATTGTTGGGACTTTTGGATGTTTGTTGCCTTCAAGTCCTTTTGGGAAAGTTAGGAGATACCATTTAAAGCTCAGGCTTGCTCGAACATCTTACCTGGCCAATCATGAATTGGGATGATGTCGGGTTTCTCATCGTTAGGAAATGCATAGGCGATTCCACTGAATGTGGTTCCAAAGTCAAGCGCAATCACAAGCTGATCTTCCGAGCAGTAAATATTTTGCTCGATGTCAGGGCCAGAGCCTCCTTCTTTCCACTTGTCAGTCATTCTCGTGAAATGCAAGTAGCAATCGTTTTATCAAGATAATATGCAGTTTGAGATTTTCGATGTTGAGTTGGGAGGAAGAAACGCAAAAAGTGTGGTTTATTTACTTTTAGTTATTTGTTTGTTTAGTTATTTGTTTGTTCACTAGTCTTATGCATGTAAGGAATTTGGTAGAAATCTCCAGGTTCTCAAAGCCACTTGATCCGTTTGAACATGCAGCTCTCCATCTGCTACGGCGCTGTCAGTTTTTTGATGGCGGATATATGCCGAGACATTGCGGCTTCCTGCATGATCCTCCAACTAGGGGTAAAAGAATTGCGTATCCGGAGAACTCCGTTATGCAATTTTCCTAACACCTTTGATTGCAAAGAAAGGCATACTAGCGGTTGGCTCAAACGCCTCAGAGAAAACGTCAACGATACCACAATTCCATGAATCTCGCGGGCTCTGATATCGCAGTTCGATCACAGCTAAGCCACCAGCAAAGGCTATCAAATATGCCCCCAATGGAGAATAATCGACCTCTAAACTCTGCTGATGAGCTTACAAAAATACAAAAATACACGGTCGACGATACAGTTGTTAAGATCGACAGCCTCTATTCGGAAATCAAACGGGTATTACTTGCAGGATTCCATGATATTATGGAGAATGATGCTAAACATTTGAATCAGATACACCTGAGAAAGGTGAGTACCAAACCTTGCTTGCTCTGCAGACTTTTCAGATTTGTAGTAAGTAAAGGTTCTGGCACGGCTATTTCTTTTGAAATTCGTGGTGCTGATAGGTATAGCGCGGAGATACAGGAGAAGGTGAAGATTCCAAGAGATTGGCCGATTTCGTCAATAATCTCCACTCGGAATACAATGATTTACATCGACGACTAATTGCTATGACCTCCGAAAGAGATCAATCGAGAGCCGACTGCGACAAAATAGGGAATGATGCGAAAGTTCTCTTGGACATTAAGGAGAAGCAGCTTCAGGATCAATACGATGAGATCGAGACGCTCAAGGGTCGAGGTCATATGGGTTCCATGACTCCCAATGATTTTAAGAGCCTAACCCAGGATAACGCCAAATTACGCCAGAAACTCGAAACATCGGAGAAGCAAGGCAAAATACATCGACAGCAAGCAGCCAAGTTTCGAGAAATGATCCAGAAGAAGGTTGTTGGACCTGAAGTGAATGATGCCATGATAACTGCACAGTACGGAAAGCTGGTCGGGCAAATTCAGCGCATCATTCGAACGTCTTACACATTCGTTGTTGCTCCTCCAATGCCTAAAGAAACGGATTCAGGACTTATGAAGCATCTTTATTCTTGCTTTCAACAAGGTCTTACTCCAAGCGAGTTGCAAAATCGAGTCAGAGGGTTGGTATTTTGCTGTCTGAACCACTGGATCATTTTGAAAGCGAGCTTCGGACTTGCAGATATGGACGAAAAGGCCGTGATCGAGAATGGACTCACACAGTTTGAAGGGATGATAAATCAGAATTCCACTGGTATGTTTAAAAAGTCCAAATTGAGTTGCATTACTTTTCGACTGACAGTGATGATGTGCTAGTTCCGACGACCGAAATCGCCGAGTGGAGAACGATGACTTTGAAACTAGCGCAGATTCTTCGGCCTATCGATTCTCCACAAACTCACTGTCGCTGGGTCGCTGGCGAGATTTTGTACCTATTGGCTCCTCTTGAGAGACTCAAACATGAGACCCCCACAGAGAACCAAGCAGAGAGGGAAAAACTTCAAAGTCAATGGGAGCAGCTATGCATGGACGCCTGTGGGCTTACCATGATGCTTAGAAGTCACAAAGATGTATACAGCTGCGAATTTCCAAAAGAAGGGGAGGTGTTGCGGAGTGAAGACACAGAAGCACAAGTTGCGGAGAGAGTAAATGATGGAGCAAAAAAGGCTGAGTCGGAGGAGTCGATTGTTGTTTACGCGCTTTCAGGCGCGTTGGTGAGATATCCGGCAGATGATCCAGATAAGAGAATTGTTTTGCAGAAGGCATGGGCAGTGGTAGAGGAATGACGTGAAAGAGTGATATTATCACAATGTTTGACTATGTCCAACAAGGGAATTTTTGTTGGTAAGAAGACAAAATGATGATTGGGTCGCGAAGAAGCTAGAGAGATGGTAGCTGTTACCCCCCGTTTTAGATTTTGATCCAAGTCCGAATTTAAATCCGAATTCAAAATCGAAAATTTCCTTCCACCGATGGACAATTTTATAGAAATCTCACAAGTGCTTGCATGGTGAAAAACTCTTGTGGTACTGATCTCGTTGGTTGAAAGTGGTTGCTTTGTTAAAATTTCGAGGTTCGACAGAGTAAGGATAACAAAGGACTATATGGTAGTGTTTCCTTGTCCATGGCATGGATGATTCTTTGATCGTCTGAACAAACAGTAAATAGCCATATTTCGAAGCTTGGATCCTTGAAATCTTCACCATAGCCTCAAGGAGGTTGTAGTTCTCAGACGCCCAAAAAGGTACGAATACTCAAGATGGGGTTTGAGGTTCCTGAATCCATAGATGACCTCGACATTCAACATGAGCGATACATCGAACAAGCCACGGAAGTGGTAGGCGTGCTTCTTGCCCAAATCCGAATTGAACTCGAGAAACAATTATCCGATGGCATCAAAGCTATCAAAAGCCCAGTAAGTTCCATTCCCGCCCCGCACATCATATTTTGAAAGCTTCACAGTCATGAACTCGGTACCAAGTCATCTCTTCACTACTAATTATTCGTAGACTGGTGAAGGAGATGATTCCCGGGGAAAATACGAACAACTACAACGCGATTACCATAAATTGAGAGACCAACTCGAAGCATTTGCCCGCGAAAAGGCAAAGGCAAAGGCGCCCGACAAAAGCGGCCAACATCAAGCTGATTGGAAGGCGTTGGAAGAATTCAAGAAGATACTCGTGATACAAAGTGTGGGAGAGAAGATGGATAGACTCAAAGCTCTGGTTCTTAAGAATGAAGATCAGTGGATTAAAAATCAAGCAGTGTTGATAATTGAGCTCATAACACTCAGAGAGGAGAACACAAAACTGAAAAGTGCTCTTGGCAATGCCGAAAAGAATGTTGAAAAATTTCGCAGCTTGATTCTTAGAGGGAACAAGGAACATCAGAGCCAGCCTGATATAGTTTGGAAGACGAGCTACGATAATTTAACACGTCAAATCGATAAGATTGTCCGGGCATTAAAGTTGGACCAAAGACCGAAGGCAAAAGAAGGACTTCGACAAAAACCAAGAGACGTGTCTTTGAGAAGACTTTGGGATTGGGATTGGAATCTGGATGAAGGCGAAAAAAGAAACAGAGTCGCAGCCGCCGTGTTTGAATTCTTGAATGACGAGATCTTTCTGAAGCCGGCTTTCGGTCTTGATGATGAGGACCGAGATGGAGCTTTAGAAACTGGACTTGTGGAATTTGAGAAGAGGGTTCGAGATTCTCCTGAAGGTAGCTGCCACGTAAATTTAGGTGCAGCGTTAATCCAATTCTAATAACCTCATAGGCAATGAAACTCATGCGATTGAAATTACTGAATGGAGAAACCTCACATATAGGTGCGCGAAAAGGATCCGAACAACAAGCCCAAGGACGAAAATTAATGCTTTTGCGTCAGCCCTGGAAGAGTTCTTAGAACCTTTAAAAGCGCCCAATGATGAACGATTCAGTGAACTGATACTGAAATTATGTTCAGAGGCCTTCATTTTGAGCCAGCGTTTGAGAGAAGAGCCTGATACTGAATTTGAAATTGAGATCCCAGTACCAGGGAGCGTGATTCCGGAAGAGCACGAGGGTCAGAAGATATTTGTAAAACCATTTGATCGGGAGGGAGGCTACTCTGCAGAGCTTGTTGGCACTGTTGCGTTCACGCGGATTGGTGGATTAGTGAGAATTTACCAAAAAGATGGAAACCGAATTCCTCTGGTCCCAGCATGGGCTGTTGTAAAAAGTATATAGGAACTGTGAAGGTGTATAAATGACAAGAATCTAATCTCGTTATAATTTTGGAAAAGAATGTGGTCTTGCTAGTTAAGCTCTTTGGAATCAACATCATGAAAGTCGAAGAGAAAAAGATATGAAAGATCGACTGTAGTTGATTGGAAGATTATATGAAAGTATTGAGCCATGTTCGTGGTTGTCCATGATTTTGTGACGTGATGTATATGGCCGTGATATTTCAACTCGGGAAGTAATCAACTTAAATCAAGCCCAGCCACCACCGCCACATCACGTTACACATAGTCCCTCTCAAGAATTACCATGGGTCCATTTCGAACGATTTCAGCTCGACATCCCTCATGATCATCTATACATCTTAAAAAGGTTATATTCAGGGGCGTTATAGCGATAGCAGTTGAAGGAGATCTGGAAAAGGTCGCGACTAGTTCGCGAGTTGCCCCAAACAACTGGAAGACTCTGTCCGCACTATTCAATTAGCCATTGAAATATGTGCTTCCTTTAACAGTCATGTACAAGTACTCAAAAGAGCTCCCTGCGTATAGAAGTAGTTTTCTAACGGAGAGCTGAAAAGGAGCTATGCGGTAGTATCACGTGGGCATCTTCATTCGTTAACACACACAGTCATTCGTTAACACACACAGAGCAGGAAGTATCTTATTTCTGATTGAATTAATGTCGTTATTTCATTACTAATGCTAATCATTATCTCAAGCAGAAAATGCAGGCTTAACAACTCCTATACCGCTGTGTCCCACATGATTATTCCGCATTCCTATCTCTACAATTCTTCGTGAATTGTAGCAACCTTCTCCTCATAGTTCATGTTGATATCTTCAGGGCTCTCGGCATTAGCAAGACCAAGCCTCTCGTTTATACTTTGCATTCTTGCTTTATCTGAAGCCGCAATGCTGTCAATGCTACCGCCGAAGTACACATCGAGTTCCTCCAATGTCTTATCTTTGGTTTCGGGAAAGAATCTCCAGATGAAGAAACCACCTCCGGCACTAAATACAGCGAAGAAGATGTATGTACCATATTTCATGGTGTTGAGCATATCCTTTGTAGTTAAACCAATGACGAAGTTGAACATCCAGTTGGTAGATGCGACAAGAGAAACGCCACGAGATCTGACACTGGCCGGGAAGATCTCTTGAGCAAGAACCCAGGCAACTGGCCCCCAAGAATAGGCGAAATTGGCGGCAAATAGCCAAATGAACACAATAGCGACCCATCCTTGTGTAACGGCGAGACCCTCATTTTTGTTCCATTGGTCTTCATAAACACCTTCGATAGAAGCCACAACGACGTGGCAGATACACATACCGATGGCACCGACAATTAAGAAAGTCTTGCGACCAAATCTATCGAGATATAGGACCGCTGGAAAAGTGAAGATCACTTGCAAGATACCAGTGACTCCAGTAGCAAGAAGATTGGTGGTAGTGCTGGAGAAGCCGAAACTGGAGAAGATCTGAGGGGCGTAATACAAGACAGCGTTGATACCAGTGAATTGTTGGAACACCATCATAGCACATCCAAGGAAAATTCTCTTGAATACATTAGGAACGAGCAATGCTTTCCAAGGGGCCCACGCTCCACCTTGCTCAATTTGTTCCGCTCGAGTCTCTTCGTCAAACATAACAGCGGCCTTGATTTCAAGAAATTCGGCTCTCAATAATGGATCATTGGCGTCCAGGCGTCTGAGTTTGCAGAGGGATGCAATAGCTTCATCCTCGCGATGCTTCAACATCAACCATCTAGGAGAGAATGGGAAAAAAAACATGCCAACGAAAAGGATCCAGGCAGGAATCAATTGCAATGCCAAAGGAACTCTCCAGGCGACTTGAGTTTGACCAGTACAACGGTGTCCGTGGTTTTGATAAGCATTATAGCTCCCATCAGGGAGATAGGGATCTGCAATTCCCTCTGGATTGCACTTGTTACCACCAACGTAAGAGAACCCGAAGTCGAGCCAGAAAGCAATGGTGGTTCCGATGGTGATAGATAGTTGTTGAAGTGAAACCAAAGATCCTCTAAGTTCCGGGGGTGCAATCTCTGCTTGGTATAATGGAATAACCATAGAGAACATACCAATACCCACACCACCAATGATACGACCGGCAAAGAAATATGATGGGTTTTGAGCACCAGTTTGGAGACCTGTGCCGAGTGAGAAAATCACCACAGCGACCATCATACTATACTTTCTTGAGATCTTATCCGCGAGATATCCGTTAAAAAGAGCACCGAACCATGCACCAAGTTCGAGAGAAGCAACGAGCCATCCTTGAAGTGTTGATGATGTGAGGGTTGGGAATTCATTCTTGAAGTTCTCCATAACCAGGATTGGAGACATAACTCCTTGATCGTAACCTATCATTATTCAGATGTTAGAGAGCGCTCATCATTGATATCAGACACAGAAAATGGAAGTGATTGTACTCACCATACATCATACAACCCAATGATGCGAACAAACATGTCATGAACACAAAAGGATTCTTCAGCATGCCCATGAGGCCATGAGCTTTTGCTGCATTCTGTCGAGCAACAAGTGACTGGCTCGGAGCACCCTTTTCCGCCATGATAGCCATTGTCGTCGGCGTGAAGGTGTAATAAAAACACAGTTGACGAGAGATAAAGGGGAGGCGCGCGCCTGATGAAGTTGGAATGAAGACAATCTGTGATAAGAGGAGTGTAGGATAGGGAAGCCCTCATATATATACCTCCTCCTGCTTACAGACTTGCGCACGCACAAACAATTCAAGGGTAAAGCATTTGCCGCAAAGTTTCCCAATCAAGTTTAAACTTATACTTAAACATGTCAGAAAACAAGCAAATTTACTCTTCCAGCAAAAAGACTATCCCCACCCCGAAGTGGATACTCTGGGGATTTATGCCACGCGTTAATTCCATACTCATGGGTGACTTCCAACTGCGAGGTTCGTCGGGGCGGAGAAACCCCCAACATTACCCGGTGTGGAGCTTTGAGCGGGAAGAGACAGCATCCTACGAGTCTATACGCGAGAACCCTTAGCTACCAGAGGAAATAATGTGGAGGAGATGTGCATAAATGGAAATCGTACTGATCCAATTTCTGACTTTTCGGAAAATGAAGGAGCTCAGATTAGTTTTAGCTCTAGGTTTTTGGAATTCTTCTATTAGATGATTTTAATTCCCAATACTGACCGTTCTCCCAACATTGTAGGAATAGAAATCCAATATCGTTACATTGTCAAAGAATGAGCATAGAACTTTGAGGTTGCTTCCATTCGAATTTTTCGGTCCCGACAAGGGGATACTAGAATCCTATCAATTTGACAGCTCGACAGCCACACGAGCTAATGAATATCCACCAAAAAAGACGACATCTCTCACCAAGGGCGAGGTAGAAACGACTTACCAAATCACCCACCAATAGATACATTGAAGACTTTCCTGTGTAAAATTCTGCGTTAAGGTAATTCCCACCTTAAAGCCGCGCATGCTAAAACACAAATCCCCATTTCTTGAGATATAAGCGATACCCGATAATCAACCGAGTTGAACCGACAATTCTACCCCCAAACGTTCATCACCTTACGAAGACATCGTCAAATTTCAATGAACCAGCGAACGATCCTCCCAAGCTATAATTTGAGTTAAAAGAAGCGCAATATATAAAAGGCCCGATAAGCATTCGGATTAGACAGTTTGTTGGAAATAAAAGGCTGATGACATTTCCATCTGTGGTAAAGGGCTGAAGTTTAACTTTGCAAGTACGCGTCAGCATGGGGTCCACCATCACGTGGAATTGGGAGAAGATCCATAACAACCTGGAGACTCCAGACTGGAGAAAGTAAGAGTGAGGGGATTAGTTGGGGATGATGCCCCGCATGGAGATTAATGACTCAAATAAAGGAGGACGGGAGTTCATGCATGAGTCTACTGCACATTACGGGAAAAGCCAAAGTGTGATGATAGGCTTTCGTCTCAAGAAAGACGTTTCCATATCGTCCTTTACTACTTGAGCCTTCGGCTAGATAACTCGAATGAGGGCCTGTCGATTGGTAGGGGGAGTTGGAAGTTGTATGACTTGAATTTCTTTGCAATTGGAACGGAGTCTTTACTTGATAGCACTTCTCATGAACGAGACGGTCGAAATACCCAGTTCAAATTACTCAAGTGATATTCCCCATGCCATCCAGAAACTAGAGGCGTTGATAGGCTAAGTGGTCTAATCAGTCAGCAATGATGTCATTAATGCATTCCTTTGCGATTTCATATCCATAGTGCGATAAAACCATCGAGATACCCCCCAAAGCCTGTGTGGATGACAAAACTTCAATTATAGGACTAAAGAATCTGCAGTTTGCGGGGTTGCGTCAGTCTGGCGATTTCATCTCCGAAAGGACCTCGTCTGCCTGCGAGAGGTAGTAACATCATATATCCAGCTTCATTGCAGATTCAATGTGTTCACATCATGGATACGGTCGGTCCGACTCTAGGCTGAAGTTTTGCTTCCAGGAGAAAGTTTTAAGGCATGCAACAACTTATCAAGAGCCCCAGCAGAAGACAAGATGACTGAAAAGTTCGTAGAGGCATCATATCTGGATATCCGGGGAAGCCTTCTCCAGGATTCCATATTCCATGTTTGGTCTAGTGCTAAAACTCAATTTCAATGACCTCTGTGTTTACCCGCTTACTTTTGGTGAAAATACAAGAGAGCGAGCAAAGAGCATTCGTATACATGTACACGGGAGGTCGAAAGCAGAGAGTGGGGTACAGTTTTCAGCGCGGAAATGAAGAAGCGAGGTGCCCCCCGACGAATGCAATTTTGGACTGGAATGTTCATATTATGTGGAGTCTTGGAGTTTTTTCTAGTAGATAATCTTCTAGTACTGTATTCAATCCAGGTCATACACAACTTGTGGCGCAACTGCAATCAACAACATGTGCAAGGTTCTGCTCAGCGGAAATTATAACTCCGCGCTCAATCTGCGAAGTTTGAGTTTCGCACTCGATGGTGGGGGGCTGTAAACTGACGGTAATGGAATGCTTGATTGTTGATGAAATGACGATGGTGAAGAAGAAATGACATCCGCAGTTGTGCGAGCTATTGTTCCGTATAAAAGAGTCCTATTTTTCCATCAATATTCAGTGCGTCAAGTTCAAAAGGAGAAGACCCCTTGTAACGAATCACATGAGTATACAAAACGAGCTAGACGTGCTGTTTGCGACTTCTAAGTAAAAAAGAGAGGCGGAAGAACAAGCGAATCATGGAGATTGTTTTGCCGTCTAGTGATGATGGGTATATGCGCTCGACTAAGGAAAACAACGAGACATGATGACAAGAGCTGTATGGTAACAGCAACAAGGAGAAACAGCGAAACCCGGTGAAAAGTGGCGCTAAATAGAGGAAACTGCGTGTGTATATTAGTCCGGATGTAATGGCGATGTTTGAGCCCTAGGAGAAGAGCACAGCCGCCCATTTTGGCCGGGTTCTTCTCGATATAAGCGTACAATGCGACTTGAGCAAGAGGTAAACCGAAGACTTGATATAAGTCAAACTGAAGCAGTACCATATACCTTGGCGTCGCACTGTGCAGGTGATTGAAAGTCGTCATGTTCTATCCCGACCATTTATCAGATCTGGTTTGACCCATATTTTGCACTATGGAGGAATCCTTAATGGAGTATATAAACCCCCACAATCTTCAAGATACAACTGCTGAGCTAAGAAATAACGTCCATTCCAGCATTTCCAACCAGGCAACAGCCAATTGTGTAACTACGGTCATATACTTCTGTTCCCGTTACCCTCTAGGGAACTATCGGGATTTGCAGAATAAGCCCAAGCTTCACTATTTCTCGCTATTAAATTGAAAGTCACTGTCACCGGTGTATCGGCGACATTGCTAATTTGATTCTTCCTATCTTTCTCCTCTTTGCCGTCGTCTTTCACGGCTCGTGTCGTTTTCGTTGGTAGGCAAGAAGTGTTAATAAGTAGGACTGCAAAATTCTCCGAGAGAGTTTCAAGCAACCACAAATCACAGGCACTAACGAACTGTTTCTATCTCGTATGGTATTTCGAAGAGAGGAGGAGCTTCTCTGACTTTATATAGCTTGATAAGGTATAATTTGTTGGGTGTTCATATGTGCGAGGTAAGAAAACCAAAACACGTCTCATTACTATATAAAAGGCTGAATTATCATTAAACCGTCCTGCTTACTCGTATACCAAAGTTTGAAAAGCTGTCTCAATTACTTTTAGGCGACTAAAATTAACTTCACTGGATCAGTTTAAAATCATGCCAGAATCTAAATCGGCCTTTATATTGGAGAATGAAAGGATAGCTCGCAAGTGAGAACTTCTGAAGCTACCAACAGAATGTATAAGCATGGCGACGGTGGGAAGGAGTAATGATAAAATAGAATCGACAAATAAAACAGAAAGAAGTTCGTTGAGAGGTGAAAACATCATACCTACGATGATTGTAGCTCAAAACCTAACATTTCCAAATTGCAGAATATGCACTTGGCTACACTGTGGACTCCTCAAAGTTCTGATGGAGCTAAAATCATGTATCTAGGGGAATATAATCGCACCCATCTCTCCTTTATATAAACACGAGAGTTGAGTTGGCCAGGCTACTTGCTACTAGAGTACCATCTCCTCAATACTAATAACCCAAGAAGGCCCATCAAAATTCATACTCCCTTATCAGGATAAAACAAGATACACCACCCAGCCAACTAAATTTCGAGAATTGCAAGAAATGGGCTCTACTCACCCTCTGAGGGGATCTTCCACATACAGAACTGCTGCATATCACGGGGATACGCACAGGAATGATGGTCGCCGAGATCAATATATGTACGAATGACTGTAGAAGAGAATATAGACGATAGTAAGTAAGTTGGCAATGGCGAGCGAAGATAGATGGCGACGGGAGTGGAAAGATGGCAACAACCACGAGAGCTACCACTCATAAATCAAGGTCATAGTCGGTTGCACTAACACCACTTGGTTGAACAAGTAAGTAGATAGTATAAGAGGGGCGAGTGAGCCGTAAGCCATACCACTTAACAAGTGTTTGATTTTGAGAGGTTAATCAAGATTGATAAGATTTCATTGCTATAAATAATTGACACATCCGTGTCTGTACACCGGCCACTATACAGCCCAAACAAATACAGGTTTCTCGATCTCTTCCTTTCTTCGTATGAAACGCCAACCATGACCAAATGAAAGGCCCTCGAATCTCTCAGTCTTTGAACCTAAGCGTACATGTCTTCCAAAACCCATACAACTATTATCTCTTGCCGGAAGAAACACCAGCACCAATGACGCCAGGTAATTTTTCATCACCAATGCTATACAACATGCCAATACCCCAAGAAACAAGCCCGACTAGGACGAGACTGGAGATGAAAATCAACCAAAATGGACCACTGATATCTATTTTCTGACAAGCAGATCCTCCTCGTCCCAAACCAGCACCGCATCTACAAGCGAAGCAATCGCCGGATTGGGACGTGTATTTCTTGTAGCAAGCACCCATAGATGAGCAGTTGTTGGTGGAAGAGATACAAGAGTCCAAGGAAGCATGGCAGACAGGAAGAGTAGTCTTGATGACAGTATTGTTCTTGTAGGAAGAATTAGAACTTGGGGCTTCCTGTACTTGGTGGTCGACAAACTCAGCGATTGGTTCTTCGAATTGTTGTCTGCTAGAGAGTTTCTTTTGTGAAGGTCTAGCGTAAGAGCCGTATGAGCCACTACCTCTGCGAGAATCAGGCATGAGGAGGACGAGTACATTCATTTCCGATTTATAGGCGAATTTGGTTAATCGTTCGAAAGATGTGTTGATAAATTCCTTATCCTACCTCAACGTTAGCCAAACGGTATCTGTAAAAATAGCGAATTTCTCATACCTTCGATTGCCTCTTCAAGTCAATGTGCATAATCTTCGATTTACCATTCCAACATTCGTCCGCGAATGGATTGATAGCATCGTCCAACGAGCATTTCTTTACCTCTCCAACCTGTAACTCCAAATCATCTGCCAACTTCTGTGTCGTCCTAACTGAAGGTGGATTTGAAATTGTGAATGCTGGTTTAATAGACGACCAAGCATCTAATAGTGGTCTAGCCGTCTCCTCTGATACGCCCTCAACAATCATAACCAACTCAGCCGCCCTGTCCTTTGGCGCATCCTTGAATAACGATTTCAATTGTCCTCCAAACTTATTGATATATTTGATGGAACTACTGTCGACCGTTCCAACATCATGGAATTGCGATACTCCTAATCGTTGTGCGAGGACGAGTCGCGCTTCATTAGGAGAGAGAGCTGGAGGTGATGCTAGGTTATTTGGGTATTGTTTGCCTTCAAAGATATAGGCATGTGCGGAATCTGATGCGGCACATGCTGTACTGGCCAGTAATGAAAAAAGGAAGCTGGAGGAGAGCTTCATATTTGTTGATGAGTTTTGTTGATGTGATTTATTAAGAAGCTCATACTCAAGTGACGTTTTGGAAAGTGTCGATGCTGATAACCTCAACCTCCAAGATGTGGTACCAACCAAGCTAAGCCCAATTTTGGCGCTAACCACTTTGGAACTAGGTAACTCAAATTTAAGACTTCAATGGATGTTCCTAATAAAATCTCTCAAAATTTGAAGATATAATATAAATTCCTTATATTCAATAATAAAATATTACCAATTTCATAAAATTAAGTTAACATACCATTTCTAAGGTAATATTCAAGTAAATTTGCCTTGCCATCAAAGGTCTCCTTTTCCTTGTGTTCAGCGTAGGTACTTAGTAGGTATATTTGCTTTATTCGGAGATAAATTGCTACCAAGGCCGACCCGAGTATTTTTGGACAACTACCTACTGTATCTATCTTGCGCTCTTATACCTACCTCACTACCAAACCGCTTCATCCTACTACCCCAACGAGTATCATTTGAGTATTCGTAATACCTTCACGTCAAAGCTACCTGATATTCCATCAATATCGCATCCGTAATACCAGAGCATTCACCCAGTTCGCCACAGACATTCGCTATCAAGGGCTCGCCAGCTCGAAGGCGGGCCTTGATCCACCACCTCTCACGATGTTTCGATTCATTAAACCGTGGGCAACGAGTATAAGGGCGAGAATACAACCTAATGCCTTTGTTACACGTTCATTACCTATGCGTTTTAAAGCACAGAGGCATGCAGGACTGGGCCCAAATGTACAGCGGGTTCGTTTCGTGAAAGCGCCTGTGAAAGTAAGGTGTGTATGCTCGGATTGTATCTGCAGAAAGCATGTGTGCTGATACTACATAGAAATATCGCCATCACCGTTGTTTTGGTATCTGTCTGCTTTGAGGTCTATAGTCAACTAGTCCTTGATCCGTTATCCAAAGCTCTTGACGAGGCATCGAAACATATACCAGAGGAGGAATTCCAAGAGGTACAAGAACCATTGTTTATACCATTTCCAGGCACCACGAAACAGCTCCCTGTTGTTCCTTACAAAGGAACTGACCCAGAATATCAAGAGTTCAAGAGGATTAGCAAGGACACAAAACTCATAGCACAACTCAGAGGTTCGTTTACTGCGCAACACATGTCAGCTGTCAGCTGGTCGTGGTAATTGCTAACATTTTTCCAGTTGACTTGGTGGATTTCATACGAGATTTAATTAGTAGAGCTCCAGTCGTTGTGCAAATCTCTGGGAAAAATTTGAAACCCAGAAGATGTTGGCTTGATATTGATTTCCCTTCACAGCCGCCACCGACCTTCGAAAGATCAGGGTAGATTGTGCTTGCCATTGACTTCACCTGGAACAAAACTAATATATGTTAGGATCGAAATCTCCGATGATGCAATTTCCTGGGTCACACAGCCCGTCGATGCCGTAACAGTATACAAAATACGAAGTGTTTTGTGGCCAATAGCTCCTTTTCTTACTCTATGGACTTTTGTGAAGGTACTCGCCGCCGAAGAATTTAGAAGCATAGCAGGAAATTTTGGCGTAGAATTTCGCACGAGTCCCGAGGAGCAAATCTTGGAGCAACTACGTCTTCGATCACAGAAATTGGCTAAAGATTTGAACGGAGAACAAAAAGTTCCCGGCGATGTTCAACGTCCATTAACTACAAAGGATGGATTACCACAACAGCCTCTGGATGACAAGAGCAAAGAAATCGGTGACAGCGCAGTACCTGGAAAACCCAACGAGAAAGAAGATATTTTCCCCACCCTTTATGACAGTCACAAGGATATTCGTCGACGAATCGTAAAACCCATCATGGCAGCTCAATTAAAATACATCCAGACCAACAAGCACTTGCGACTGTCTCAGACCCAGAACCTTTACCCAAGAGGCTCTGTCAAGCTCTCGGGACTTGTCGAATTCGAATCCGAAAAGGCTTACCTTGTTTTTGATGTCTACGCAGCTTGGGATCCCAAGAAGAAGGAGTTCGATGCGAACAGTATGCAAATTATATTGAGGAGGGTCCAAAGAAAGAGGCAACGACCTGTTAATGTGTTTCCTGGAGGTCCAAAGAGTTGATAGTACCATGCTTGGTGCATTCCATATTTTGTTTGGAGGCGTTCAAGGTGGATACCAAAATATACATGGCTATTGTGATAGGGCGTTTGGTTCGCGCAATGAGAAAGAGATCAATGCTCTACTATGGAGTTGGATTTTCAAGGCGGTTTAAATGCCTTGAGCTAGTCTCGAAAGGGAAGGTGGGGATGGCGAGGAAGCGATGTTCCAGGGGGAGCTGGTGACGGTATCTGATACTCCATTTGCTTAATAGGCAATACAGCGAGTCCTGGTAGAACTCACATGGACTCTTGAATTTATCGGGATTGCTGTCTCATGCTTCACTTCGTATACATGCATAGGACTATGAAAATGTGAGAATGTGGCCACGCCTAATTTCGGGTTTGTTCAACTTTGTCCTTGATAAATGCTCTTCATAAACTCTCTTCCTCGTTTCTTCGCCCTTTCCCTTTCTCTAATAGGATACATATCTTGGCGCTGCTATTCTTCTGCACTTGTCCCACTCACCATTCTGTCACACCTGTTCTGATCGCGGATAAGACGGAGATATTGAATCCTTAGCTAGGTAGTCTTGGATGTCGCTTGGTCAGAAGTAGTGCCAGTATCGCATCAGGATGATCCATAGGTACCTATGATACTCATTTCTATGGTTTTGAGTAGGGCTATACTAGGTAATTGATGGCAATAACTTTCGGTGTAATTAGGTATCGATTGATTAAATATCTAATAGGTATTCTAAACCAGGAATCTCCATCTCTAAGGTTATTTCATCATGCGAAGGGATGGGATGGGATGGCATGGCATGGCATGGTATGGTATACTTAAGTTAAGTTAAGCCCGCCATGCGATTATTAGGTCTTAAGTAGATGTTAGATGCTAGATGTTAGATGTTTGACGTGTAGAAGAGAAGCCCTTCCCCAACACCAGCAATCACCTTCTCGTTTTTAGTACGGGTACCAGGGTTATCGTAAGCTTAAAGCTGGAGATTACATATCTTACAATCAAATCCTCTCACCGGGGGGGATACACCGCTCCTGGATAAATATACGATTGATCATCGTACCTACTGCTAGGAACGTGGTAATGTTACTCTCGACGAATGGTTGATTAATTATATAATTAATCAGGAATAGGAAGAGGAAATCGAGTTCTAGGTGCCATCTTTGGCGTTCCATACTTTGACGGTTTGGTCGTGTGATGAAGTATGGATATGGATATGGATATATATGGATTTAGTTCCTCCCGTTTGACACTCGATACTGTGTCGTTCTTTGTTTCTGTTTAGAATCGATTTGGGGTTTTGTTTTTTTTGGTTGGAAGGAGTGGGGGAGGGGAAGTTGAGATGGAGGGATTTACCGGCGAGGGATCTTGAAATGGAGGTGGAGGTGGAGGTGGAGGTGGAGGTGGAGGAGTGTGGTATATCTACATTTTGAAAACTTCACCAGGGTATCTGGTACAGTGTGCTGTGATAAAAGAGATGCGCATCGAGGATATGGGGCTGCCGCCAAGTCATTGCCCACTGCTTATTAAGAGCCTTCAGCTACCACGAGACTCCCGCACTGCTGAGCTGCTGGGAAGTACGATTCAATCGAAGCTTGTAAAGGAGGTCGTGGTTTTGTGGTTTTTGTGGTGTCGTATTCAATAGCCTTGTGGTGTAGATGACGTGGATTCTTCGAATTCGGAGAGATGGAGGAGTTGATCCGCTTCTCCAGCCCCAACTCCATATACAATACTCTTCGTACTCTCGGTATCTTGAGCGAGGGCACCGCTCTGGGTCTCTTGCATAATCTCATATGATTTCCAGAGGGGGGGCCGCAGGTTGCTGCGCCTTTGGTGATTATCGTTTTCCTAAGTTCCTCGTCCTTGAGGCCTTTCACAAACGCGCTCACCATCGTGGCCAAGGTGTATTTCTCCAGCCCGCTCAATGTTTGGGTTGCCGACAGGCTCGACGTATTTGGAGAGGACTTCTGCGTTTTTTGGCGGGGCGACAGGGAAGTTATCTTTCAAGATCTGACAGTAGCATCTTTAGAGGCTGAAGCCAGTCTAGGCCCTCCAGGCTTTTGAGCATGGAACGATTCCCAAGCTAGACTTGCAAGTATCAGACTTCGAACTACTGGATGGGTAGGGTCGTTCGTCGGGTCGAGATTTGTTGTAATACCATCAATGAGTTAAGACAGGCGTCGGGGACAAGCCGGGAGTCGGAAAGCCTTGAATCTGTAGATGCTTGGAGTGTAATTGTGTCCGTCAATAGTTGGCTTTTCAAGTCGTTGCCGTAGCTGCTGATCTCAAGGAGAATACACTCGACACTTTTGAATCTGTAGATATTTGTGTTGTGACCACTTCCAACGTCCTCGGCTAGTTATCCCTCGAATTTTTCATCATTGCGGAGTTCTGGTAGTTGCCGTGAAAGGATGGCAATTTTGCCCAAGGTAATTTCTGTCTCTGAAAGACTTCGACCACTATGAATAGGGATAATGGAAGGTGCCGCGGTGAAACTGTCCTCTACAACAGAAGAACGGCAGAGACGACGACGTGTCTGAGGCGTTGTTCAAAAAGAAGATGGTGGAGAGAGCTTGGGTTCCTGCCGATGTGAAGGAGTAGAGGGTTGTATTTCGAAATGAGGTTCTGTCCGGTTTCTATGACTTTAGTGTTAGCATCGGCCAGGTCTGTTGTGTGGTCTCCTGTTGAACCTTTTGTTCGACGTCCACGGGTATCACAAGAACAAGTCTTACCAATGAATATTATCGTGTTTGTGGTTTGACTGTAGTTGATCGCGAGATTAGGAAAATGTGAAATATTGTTTAGAAATGAAAACAAACGACGAAGGGGGGGAAAAGGTAGAGAAGGCCAATGCCACAACAATAGAGTTTGAAATATGAAATGAAATCACAGCGCCGAGTCACAATGGGGTACAGAAGCAGCTTGTTTGAAGTTTGAAAAAGTGGTAGATTTATTAACATTGAATGGCTGACGTGATGGAACAAAAAGAAAAAAAATTATGAGGATGCACATCGGCAGTATCTTCCTCCTGCCTTGCGAGTCGCGGATAAGTAATACTTTAACACCCAAAAATATGGCAGGAACATACAAACCATTCAAACCGTTCAAACCATTCATGTGAAATTCAGGATCGGGAAATGATCGATGGGGATTGAGAAAACGGAATGAAAAAAACTTATTACTTGGAAGGTGATCTTAAGCACCCAAAAGAAACAATGACTTACCAGCAATATTATATATATATAGGTATATATATATAGCAAAGGAAAAATGAGAAATGAAAAATGAAAATCAAACTTACTCTTTCAAGATCCAGGACATAATTATATGGCAAAAAAGAAGAACACTCAAAGTAACCATGGACTTGGTAGAATCCGAAGAAACACTCAAAGTAACCAACGACTCGGTAGGACTCCAAAAATTATAGCAAAGTTTTGGATGATCACTCAAAGTAGCATTCGACTTGGTAGGATCCGAAGAAACACTCAAAGTAACGAACGACTTGGTAGATTGTCCACGAGAAGAAAAAATTTCATGGTTGGGGAGGGAAGGAGGACTTATATAGATATTTGGGACTGGACCGTGCGAGGAGAAATCGGGCCAGTTGATGCAAATGGGACAAACATGGCCGAATTGAGTATGGTGGCGGTGTAGTGAATGTAGATGTTGTGATAGTAGGTAGGTAATAAGTGAATGGATAGCTTCGTTGTTGTGGTTAGGTCGGTGCATGGCGGCAGAAACTAACCGTAGTGGTAGAGGTAATTGACCTATTGGGATGGGCAAAGAACCTTGGAATGCCCAGGTGATAACAATAATATTATTAATGGTGTAGAGAATAGTACCGTGTTAGTCAATACTACCCGTAGGCTAAAAGTAGTCTAACCCACTAAGAAAGGCTTCTGTCTTTGAGTGTTCGGTAGATGGTCTTACCGGTTCGGTACTAATGATGTGCTAGTCGAAGACTTTGGCTGAGTTTGGTTTCTCTTGCCATATGATAACTAATGAGATATGGGAGGAACCATTAGAATTACGAACGTTCGGCATAAGATTCTCTGAATAAAAACAGCATCTAGAACCTCCTGCTGCTTGAATAGCTAGTACTGTTTTGACGGGTTAAGTCAAATATGCCCAATGAGGGAGTTGGAAGCGTACATAGAGCCATAGTACAATCTTCTGCTCAAGTACTTGAAGTACTGGAATATGCATAGGGAGAGTAAAAATTGTTCACGCTTGTGCTTCTCATTGCTTTCCTTTAGTTCACTGCGTATGACTATAAAGTAGCAACATCACGCAATTCATACCTCCGGTACTCCAGTACGGAGCCAGATAGGGAACGGTAGAGTCTCGTACTACTAGTACTCTAGAGTGCAAACTTAATGCTTATGTTTCCCGACCCTAGAGAACCATCATACCACGAGAAGGAACAACCGTACAGCATCACTAGCTTTATTATTGTTGGTCATGAGCCTAACTAAGTAGGCCTTCATTTTTTGACTTTGACCGAACTATCGGGTGGAACAGAAATAGACCGCCAATCTTCCCTTGCTGATACAAACAAAAAGCAAAGCTCACAAAGCAATTCAAGAAGCATGACAAGGAATACCAAGTCCCCGCCATCCTTGATAGGATAACTGAAGCAAGCGAAACAGAATATTGAAGAGGGAATACAGCAAAGTTACATAGCTCTCAGAATGGCAGTATAACCCCAGAAAATGTAGAAAACATTCCAATACAACTTAGATGGCCTTACTCTATATACAAACGTACAACATGTGGGCTAATTTGGAGCGTGAAGAGCGATGACTGAGGTGAGCAAATGAATTCGAATTCGATACTCAGCAACACCAACGTAGGAAATCATAGTAAGATTCAGCATCGAATAAAATACCATATAGATTATTGATGAGAGATAGGTAGTGAGAAACTTCCGGAATCATTCCTTTGATGTGACGGGGTTTTGGAGGACATCATTTTTATGTCGTTCATTTATGATGTGTTGGTGATGTGATTGGGTAGGATTTGATATTCCGATGACTAATACTACGTGGCCAATTTGCTGTACTTCGTACAACATCACATGATCACTTTTCCAACCTCATTGCTTCTTCACAGTAATTCTGCTTCATCTCAAACCTCCTTAATGTACCCGAATCAACTGGAGAATTGCGAGTCTTATATCTGAAGAGGTCCGGATGAACAGGAGTTACCCTTTCATCATGAGTTGCGCTGATACTCGATGGCATTTGATGCACAACGGGAATATGGCTCTAGTCCAGAGAGTAAGAACTCCTGCCTCCGCTCGTGAAGGCGATATAGTTTTGTACTAGGGACTCCCATATATCAGTCTCAGACATTTGGGGAATCTGACGACAAGTTGGTTCTTGTTCGTGGCTACAATATAACCTTGGGCTTTCTCCCACACTCCATCCAGACGGAACCCCTTCAGCATTTGACTGAGAACTGGCAATTTCGCTTCGATTATTGCCTTTCCTAAGCTCATAGACTGAATTTATATACTACTTCATGGCCCAAAAGGCAATCCGAATTGCCAAATACCGATGGTAAGCCGGTATTGTTGCCCATGGCAGCACGACCTTTCCTTTCTCTTCCTGTTAAATTAGGAGAAAGAGCTGCAATGCTCAATCACAGCTTGACATATTTACTTCCAGTTATCTTTCACGAAATATCTAATGGCTTTGAATATCTTATTGTTCCGTATTGCTAGAGACAATAGGAAGTATATAAGTGACAAGTCTGAGTGCAAGGCGTTTTCTCTGTAATAGCACAACCACCTCGCCGTCTCCCCTCTCAAAAAACCAGGCGAAATCCTTCAATACTTGATTACTGCTTGATATATTTGCTTCATTCATTGTTCATATTGCTGTCAAAATCTTTAGTCTTTCTGTTGTTTCAAAATACAACAGACAACAAGAAGGGGATTATTGCTCGAGGAGCAAAATCAAATATCACTTTCTATCAAAAATTCACTTTTTCTAATCGAATTCTATTGTTCCCTCGAACCCTCGATAATTAAGCGAGACAATACCTACCGTACAATCAATATCAACTGGATTCGCAATAGAGTAATTGTTTGCTATTGTCAATAGGTCAATTATGCCGGTAAGCGCAAGATATATCAGTAAGGAGTTTTTCGTTCATCTTTCCACTTTCTCTTCTTCTTTTTTTCCCTCGTACGAAGGCCATTTTAAAAACAACTCTTTACGTTCTTCCTGCTGTTGACCAGCACTTTATTACTTGTTAAAAACCCGTTTTTAAATCCCTTCGCTCTTCAATCTTACCATGGATCTTCCTCCCAACGCGGCTTGGGCAGCCAATGCGGTTGCGCCAAAGAAGAAGACAACAATCACCATCACCACCAAGGCAGGTGTCTCTTCTCTCGGAGCTCCTCCGCCTCCTCCCTCGACTCCTCCACCCACCATTCCTCCACCACCACCGACTGTCGCCGCCCCAGCACGGAATCGCGGTATGGCTTTTAGCATGGAAGCGCCAGGTGGCCTAGCCAGCCACCAACAACCCACCTCTTCTCCTACGCCCGTTCTTCCCTCTCTCGCCACCCCTCCTCCAACCGTTGCGCCCCCAAAGCGTAACAGCGGAACGGCTTTTAACCTGGTAGCGCCCGGTGGTCTGGCCAGCCACCAACCAACGCCCTTTGCTTTCTCTTTTTCCGCTGCCGCTGCCAGTTCCGGTTCGAATCCGTTTCTCGCACCAGCGCCGGCGCCATCACCAATCCCTGTTCTCCCTCTTCCCCCTTCTTCAATCCCTCTCGCGGCGGTGCCATTCAACTTCATCCCCCAAAGACCAGCACCACCACTTCCCACCGAGCCTGCCGACCCAGGATTCCTCTTCGACGAAGAGAACCATCGGATGACCGAAGAAATGGACTGTAAGTTCTCAATCTCTCTTCCTTTCTCAAACAATCAAAAGCTGACTTTCAACTCTAGGGTGGACCGACGAGTACTCGAGCTATATCAATAGCTTTGACGAGATGGCTTGGGATCACACAGACGATTACCTGATGGACGTCTGTGATCTCCTTGAGATCAGTTAGAGTAAGCTTTCCCTCCTGATTGGTCATTCCATTCCATTTTATTCTCGGTTCACTTTGGGAAGCTACCTCCTTCATTGCCACCTTTTAAGAAGGGACAACCGAACACTCTCGAGGCTTAGTAGCTTCGAATGCGATTCACCGTCATTCTTGACAAGTTTTGACGATCAAAAGTCAAGGTTTGGTAGCGACTGCCTCCGAGTTGAAGTTCTAGTGGTTCTTCAATATTATGGTACAAATTCCCTTCTCTACCCTCATCACTTCATCTCCACTCAATTTCAAACCACCATCATGTTCCATCTCACTTTCTCCCTTCCAACCCCCAAACCCCATCTCATCATCTACCTAGCCCTCAATCTCCTCCTCACCCTCCTCAACAAAAGCATCCTCGCACAGGCACGTTTCCCACTTC
>NGKI01000002.1:352502-364310 GCA_002162615.1 Myriosclerotinia duriaeana
CCTCCTACAATCCCTCGCCCCCCTCGCCGGCATCCAAGCAACCCTCTGGTCCTACATGTCGGGCGAGATGGACGAATTCCTCATCAAGCAAATCGCCGCGCGCTCCTCCACCCTCGCCACCGCGACCCCCCTCATCCTCGCCAACGGCCTCCTCGCCTTCCTGCTCACCCATGCCAGCCTCCGCTCCACCAAACTATCGGGCCCCCTCACCATGGCCGTCCTGGGAAATCTCAAACAGGCCCTGTCGATCGCGGCTTCGCTGCTGCTGCTTCACGATGGCGGGTCGCGCTTCACGCTCACGCATGTATTCGGCGTGGTGTTGGCGCTTGCGGGCGGAGTTCTCTACAGTTTGGTGGAAGTAGGGTCGCTTGAAATGGGGAATGGGGAATGGGCATGGGGATCATGATGTCAAGGATGGCATTTCTGTTGCTTCAGATTCTTTTCTGGTGGTGCTTTTGTTTTTTTAATAGTTTAGTTGTTTTATTTTCGTCTTTGATTTGGTTGAGGATTCGGTACAATACTATTTCGCGGCTTTGCTGCTGGTTGAAACTCTTGAAAATTATGTCTACATCTTTTGCTATCTATGCATGCACGTCTGTAATTGTGACCATGAAAATTCAATCGAGCTTCCCTACATTTCATCACACCCATATATACAAAACGACAGTTCTTCAATCCCAAGATACTGCACCATGAGAACATATACAAACTGTACATCTACCAAACGTATAATAATATATCAAACATGTAATTCATTCATTCCAACTTATTCCCTTCCACTTCTCACAGCAAGATACAGTATCAACACACCTTCTTCCTTTCCAGTTCCCATATTCTCCCTCTCATCAATATACCAATACCAAGACCCAAATTCCAAATGCAAAAGCCGGCGGTTGTCTTGGATAACCACAAATACTTTTCCGCCCAGCCAAGTATGTATCCGAGTTACGCCCAAATCCCTCCTCTTCACCTCGGGTATAGGATATGTCCCATCCAGCGATCCTGTCCAGGTATTTGACACCCCTTTGCTCCCTAAGTATGCACGGATATTTATGTACTCATTTTTTGATTATTTTTCGTAACCCAAAATATGAAAAATGCGGTGTAGTTCGTGAACTGTCCTGAACGTTGAATCGGCAATGTGTGAAGCGCCAGTCGAATTCGTAAGTGTACCCAAAAGACTGCGTGAATCGAACCGTCGGTATAAAACCTCTTGTAAACTAAATAATTAATCTCCAGGCCAGATTAGATTGTGCGTATATGCGGTATGTGAGGCCTAGCTTTCTCGACATCGAAATCGATCGTCGTTCATTAATCGTACGTGTTCGTATTCACAACCTTCGACTAGAGCGTGGTAATCAACCTCTTCGTTTCGCAATCGGATTCACCATTTCATTTGAATCAGAGTAATCCCATTGCCTTTTAATCCCACTTTCATATACATTCGCGACCGATTCTTGCCACATACTTGGAGTCACAAATGAAGGGATTGGTGCCCCGGAGTACTGTTGTGGAGGCATGGGTTGCGAGCCTGGCGGTAAACTCACGTTGGGGAGGATTTGGATGTCGGGGAGACTTGGAAGTTCTTGTGCACCTGAAGAGGGAGTTTTTAGAGGAGAGGTCGTTTCAGAAGCAGAGCTGCTCGAAGCGGGAGGCGTACCAAAAGTGGTGTTCCATTGGCTGAGAAGATATTGTTAGTATTGTTGAACTTTTCTAATGGACATCGGGAATCAACTTACTCAAAAAGTCTTGACGGGTTCCATGGCGCATGTTCTGCCATTGGAACCCCACTATTGATTGGAACGGGAGCTCTTTGACCAGTGGCCATCATTACCAGGGACTGTACGGCGGGAGAGTCACTTTTCGTGTCTACGCCCCCAGCTGATATGGGTGATATGGGGTGGCTTGTATAACTGACTTGTTGTTGCTGGGCATGTTGATGTCCCAAATTTTGACTCTCCATGGAGGTGCTTCCTTGACGATATTGATGAATATTTCCTCGGGCAGGGCTAGTATTGGCCGGTGCCGCTGGACTACCATATGGGAAAGATGGTTTTAAAACGAAAGGCTTCCTAGTGTCAGCTGAAAATGCTTTCCTGAGTGACTCAATCTGTTGCTGCATGTCTGGCATGGGCCATGAACTGGCACACTTTTCCAAGATTCTCATATGTCGAGTGAAGTACTCTCGAGCGTCCGAGTTAAGATCGGGATCCGGAGAAGTGATTGCAACCTATAAAATTGTCAACATGCCTTGAAGAAACATCAATAAGTTAACCTGTACATACCAAGTGCAAAACTGTGCAAGTCAGAATGCAATAGATAGTGAAGTTGATGCCTCGTTGCATGCATAATAGGCCGGTCAAGCCAAAAGACTGCAAAACACTTTCCTGAAGTCTGCAAAGCAATTTCGCAGAATTGTAGCATATGAGCATATGGTGTTTCCACCCTCCATCCACGTTTGGATCCATGAAGGTGAGTTGCGGTCGATGCAGCATGATTATACTAAGGTAATAATATGAATGAAGATTGCCAATGAAATGGGTAGGTAGCCATGGGGGAGATCCGTCCGCTGGGAAATCAACCTGTAAGTTTTCGGGTAGATCATTCATCCAAGTTTCGAAGGACGGATTCAACTGAACGAAGTCTGGATCGATACCCCACTCCTTTCTCTTCTTGACCTTTGCGTATACGTTATTCATCCTCCGGACATTGCGAACAACACGCGTGAACCAAGTAAAATTGCGAGTAATTGTGAGTTCTCCACTGTCGATTCCACCTCTGGGTACACTTAAATCAAGTGTTTCCATATCAACCACGAGATCCGTTCGGCCTTGTGGAGAGCCAACCATTAGTTCACAAACAAAGATGGTTTGCCATACTCGAGTTTTAGTAATGCAGTCGGCAAGATCAGAGCCACAGGTTCTACCCGCCTTGTGGTCGTCATAGTGCTCGTCCAGACCCAAATCTTTTGCCATCTGGACGCATGCTACTACAGTCATCCACGAGCGATAATAGTATCCACGTTTTGGAACAGATTCTCTTGCTTTGAGTATTATTAGGTTTGCTTGTAGGGTACTCAGTCGCGGAACATCCATAAAGGCATCGGCGTGTTCTGTGTCAAGTTAGTGGAATTTTCGTTTAGCTATAGGATCAACCCTTACTGGAAGCAAGGGCGAGCCATTGATGTCCCTGCGCTGGCTCATCGTCAAGTCTTCCGGCGATTGCAAAGATTGCTTCGAGTATCAAAGGGGATATCGCATCTCGATTAGTATGCCATTGGTGGTAAAACAGGGTTTTGTTGAGGACAGGTACGTATGGGTGTACGTTTGTAAAATACATGTCGAAATAATGTAGGATGGTCTGCTCGTCTGGAAGTAGCTCTGGGGGTATCCTAATCTTCATGTCTGCGCTCAAAGTAGTTGGGGGCAAAGCATCCTTGTATTCATCAATTTCTTCAAAAGCTGGTTCTTCAACCAAAGTCCTGGTCCTATTCTTGTTGTTCAGGTATGGAGCTATTTCTTTATCAGGGCTATAACTTAGAATGGCATCCAAAGCACTCACCTGTGCCTGCTGGGTTCATCTTTAGCTCTCCCAGTAAATCGGCTAAATCTTCCCCGCCATATTCACTTTGGTTATAATTTTCCGGTGAATCATGTGTTTGCTGCTGAAGAGGGGCATGAGAATATACCGCTTGTGGCGAATATTCTGTATGTTGACTGAGCGCGCTAACTGGAGTTTGAAGGCTATTGTAGTGCATGCTTTGTTGACTATGTGCACTCGAAGGTCCTCCGTACGGAATAGTTTGGTACATATTACTTGGATCGGGGTATGGAGGTTGCTGTGTATAAATTGGGGGAACCACTTTCGGAGGCCCTGTCATTTGTTGTTGTACCGGAACTTGTTGATGATAACCGTCGCCAGGATTTCCTCCATTGTCATATTGCGCCGCTTCTGGTTGGAAGGTTTGGTTGTTCTGTTGGAAATCGCGATCGTAGTTCACCGTTGGAGGGACACATCCTAACTTGAGCCTTGTACAAGCGGAACATGGCCAAGTATTTGTTGTTGCAGCATCACACTTGATCTTTCTCCTTCGACATCCCTCACAAGCTCGCATCACTATATCTTACATTAGTAAAGAAAGGCGCATGCTTCGAGGTTCTCATACCCTTCAAACGCTTGTGGCGATTATGTTCGTCAACGAAGACATAATCTAAGATTTATCAGCCCATGTCAACTTCCAAGTCCCTTGAACGAAGGAAGAAAGCGTACTCTTTTGATTCTCTCTTGGGCCATAATTTGTTGGCGCAAATGAAAAGTTCTGCATTTGTGAATTTTGTGGGAGTAGTCTCCTTGTTCCAAGATCTTGGGACATATTCTATGTTCCAATGCGATTCCGATCCCAGTTTTCTACACGATATCAAGCCGCTATTATAGACACCTGGTCTCGAATCTTTTATATACAATTGCCTCTCTTAGTGTGAGGATCTTCGATATATTTGGAGTAGAATGTAAGGAAGCGGAGTGTCGTGAACCCAAAACTCTTTTACTCGGCCGCATCCGAATGAGGGGGCACGTTCTAAGCCTTGAATAAGCACGAATGGGATTTTGGTCCGACCAATTCGAGGGGCCACAAAGTTGAAGGTCTTGATTCGAATGGTGGAGTATCGGGGCTTCAAGGATATCGAAGAATGAAACTGTAGAAGTCGATCAGGGTCAGCTAATTCTCTATATTTGAAGATGTGTTTCGTGAGTAGCACAACATGCGCCTACTTACCTCACTTCCTAAGTGCGTTACGTTGACGGGCTACTCTGGTATTATGATACGAAGAAGGTGTTGCCCTATGCAGCGGAAGAAAAAAAGGATTGACTAATTTGACAGATTGTATGAATTCTTTTAATGCGCTATTTTGATCAAAATCGATAGAAGATGGTCGTTGTATGTACACTGACTGACTGTACAGGTACCAACTTTTGAGTACTCCGCACTCGAGAGAAGCTTGGAAGCTTGTATGTAAGCTTGGATTGATCTAGGGTCGCACCGTAAGAAAAAGTATAAATTAGTGCAAGTAGTGATGCAAGCAGCAAGAGAAGGATGAACAGACAGTGAACACCCTTCCAGACCAGAATCTATTTATTAAAACATTATTAGGCATTAGGCACGAGATGGGCAATAATAATGGGATTCGCCTGGTAATTTTGGTGTGTGGGTTGAATATTGGATATTGGATATTGGATATTGGCAAATTGGCATATTGCATACTCGAGTAGGTAAAAGTAGATAATAGAGCAAGGGTATAAACGCAATTCCCCCCCCTTCCCCCCAAAAAATCCCAAGTTTCTCTTTACCGACGTATTATGTATGAGGGTATATGGGACCATGGGTTGGTTTATGGGGGTGTCAAAGACTCAAGCAAGCTAAGGTCTGACAAGAGAATAATGCCAGGAGGTGATAGCAGGGAACTCGAAACGGCTAGGTGCTAAAATCCTGGTCCAACAAAAAAAAAATATACAGTAGCGGTTGGGTAGGTAGGTATTATTATTGCTACAAGTTGAGAAGACACATTATGTACCTAGGCAAAACGAGGGAGACACTATCTTTTGACTGGAACCGGGAAATTGAAAAGGGCTTGAAGGCGTTCTCTCTATGAAGGGGCAAGTAGCGATGTAGTGTCCTTCAAGTTTCTAAGATGACAATACGTAAGTATATCATCATACCATCGAAAAAAAAAAGATTAAAAATCAAAGTTCAAATCTAAAGTGGCAATTATATTAGCTATTAATTGGCTGGCTATTGGCTATTGCTAATAATTCAATGAGGGGCCCAACATCACAAACTCGTTTTTTCATCATGGGAAATAAATGACGAAGGGAGCCCAAGGAAGAATCGGCAGGTCCCTCTTCTCCCCTCACTCATAATCTCTAACATTGTCATTGTCGGCCAGTCCGTCCTGGCGCGGAAACTGCCGAAAATGTGAGCTCCCGTGTGTGATTGCTTTCACATGCGTTCATCTTATCTTTCATTTGTAATATTGTAAGATTGTTGAAATGCTGAAATAAAATTAGTACGGCTACGGGTACCCAACGGGTGGTATTATGGCATAGGTGCTAGCTACAGTGCTACTGTAAGATTTCCAGGGAGAAGGCTTTTGGCGGTTGTTAGATATTCCCTAAATATCCCGAATCGTCTATGAATCCATTGAATCATTCGTCTAAGTTTACGGTTTATAGGTAAGTCATGTAACTATGAGGTCACATAGAAGATCGAAAGGCCCTTTAACTCCCAGGAACGCTCCTCTTCTACAGATTACAGCCCACAGGTAAGAGATCCCGCAAGTGTAGCCTTCGGACCGGTAATGCATGGCAAACTATTTTGAGTTGCATGAAACGGTGATCAGTGGGAAAAACGTGATTTTTCCTAGTCTTGTGTCCCTTATTGTCTCCTCCTGGAAAGATAGGTAGGTCGGTCGGTACCACATTTGACAGTCCCAGCGCAGGAGGCCGGGCAAGAAAAGCAGGCATCTGTTCTGAAATTGAGTTTGTGCCACGGTAGGTGTATACGGTATGGCACGAGTAGCACAATACCGGCATCTACTGATAGGTACTTGAATCCAGGGTTTATACTAAGAAGCTTCCATAGAACCTTTAAGTCTAAGATCAAGCGTACAGTTCTTCAAATTTGAGACGTTATAGAGTCGCTATAAAGGGCAACCGCGGTAAATTAGTATAGTTTTTTGTTTGTACCTGTACTACAAAAGAAATAGGGAAAAGCATTAGCCGTTCTGCATCGTTGTACACCGATATCAACTTTTTCCTTTAAGATTTATGTTTATTTGAGTGATAACGATCCCGTTATAATACCGAAAAGTTTAATAAAGTAAAAGTAGTATATGCTTAACAACTCCCTAGGTACTCCTCTGTACTACGACGACGCATCGTTAGTTTAGCGGCGTCTGTGGTTATTCAATAGCGCCGACGGCCAGAGGGAAGTAATTACTTTCACACCGAAGTAAGGTGTAGGTAGTAATGAGCATTGGAGAAGCAAATATGTGAACTTGTGAAGTCAGAAAAGACTCAGAACCAGTTACATGATTCAGTATCGAGATTACAGTGCATGTGGCATTTTCCCAATGAATCGTTCGTTGCATATTTTTCAATATTATTTCTTGCCCTACGGAGGGAGTATGAATAATACTTTTGTTAGATGATGAGTGGATTCAGGGATCTTCAAACAGCACTACTGCCCCGCAAAACACTTATTCTCTGATGTACTAGCCTGTAACCAGCCCCAGAAAAGGTTGCCGGGTCTCAGTTTTCTCAAGCAAACATGGGACGCAGTTGCCAGCAAATGCAGCGAACAATGCATATGCGGGTATGCTACCAATAGCTAGCAACAGCTACCAACCAGGGAAATCGGTCGGAATTTCAGGACGAGTCAAAGATTGGACCTTTTGATCTCATGATTTCGTGCCACGAAGTTGCAGCCACTCGACCAGCAAAGATGTACCGGTACCCAGCAATATGGTTCGGTGATTCATGAACTCAGTTCATGACCATTGACCATCCCATCAAAAGAATGTTCACATGGTAAAAAAATGCATGCAGATCTTGTTCTGGGCCTGTGTTTGTTGGTGGAAGCAAAAAGAAGGATCTTGATGGCTTTGGGCGTCGATCGGCAAGCATTCTTTACGTATGATAATCTCTCCACACCTTTCCCTTGTCAGTTCTCAAGTCATAGATTCTTCGAAGACTGTCTCGACGGTATAGAGAAACGCCAAAAAGGCCGAGGCTGTTTTCACAACAAGCTGGTTTTGGTAATTTTTCGTGCCGATAAGCGCGCAGAAGTCACAAGTAGCGATACATTATCTGGAACGTATATCAAACTTGGTGTCTTGCAAAGCAAAGAAAGGGACAAGAGCCAAGAACCGATACCTGTTCATCACGGCCATTTGAAACTTCCATCAGATAGCTTTTCTAATCGGGAGCTATAAGGACGGCCAAGCTCGCCGGCGAGTTGCTTTGTCTTGTCTCGCAATTTCGAGTATGAAAACAACCAGGTTTGAAAATCTTCCGGGACGGATACGGATGGCTCGTGCTTGTTGATCCTTTTTATCGAATCGTGTTTAGATTATTTTGATGAAGCTTTTGATTCATACTTGGACTTTCAAGATCTGGCCAGCACTATTGAGCCGGTAAGTCCCGTCTACTCCGAGAGTATTAGTCTCAGAGAGGGAGAAGGGGGGGGGGACTTGGAGATGCTTTATGGATACTTTGAATTAGCAATACAATGACTAAGAGATAAATTAGAGAATGGAGATTTCTCAAATTAATATACTGAAATATATTATAGATGTTCAATTACCTAATCAATTACTATTTACTATTCGGTAGAAAGGGACTTGTGAGTTTTGATGATTAGTCATAGAATACTTTAACACCTCAGGCACTCGTTCATCCCACCGAGCCCACTAAGGTTAGCTTGAAGTTCCAGCTTTATCGATAAAGGAAATTTAATAAATTTCCATCAATCATACAATTCTGACATCACAACTGAACCTTTGAAATATACCATCTGCCCATCCATCTTACAGCGCGCTGGTCTCGAGACGAACATCCAACTGAACCCTTTTACTCCGAGTTGAAGAGTTGAAGCCGCCAGCCTATCTAACACACCGGAAAAGTCGTATCCTCCTTGATAGCAGAGACCCAAGTGGCCCTCAAACCAGGTCAACATGGTGGATCAAGACATTCAGAACGCAAACCCTACAATCCTTGATGTGTCTGAAATATCACGTCGAAGAGAAAAGCGCAAGGTGCGAGATTATTCGGCCAAGAAACATGGAATACAAAGTATATTGATGGCGAAACCCAGCTATGCATTGGATCCCTTTTACATGTCAGATTTTTCAGATGAAGACTCTGATGATTCTGGTTTGGAGCCAATAGATGAGCAGGAAATATATGGTAAGAATCTCGAGTTTATCTATTTATCTACTACCAAGTTTTCTTCAAGTTCTCGATATATTCTAGCAACCATAGCAAATACTACTACCTACAAATATCGTTATTTGAAGATTAAATACTTCAAATATGCTTATACTTTCCGCTCTTATCTACTACTTTACCCAGTCCTGCCTGGGTCTTGGAATTAATGTGTGCCAATTACTTTCCAAAGTTTACACAGCTGACGTTCAAAGACTTGATCGCACCAATATCGGACCCTGAGCACCCTCTTTCATTAGAGTCTCTCGGAGTAGTTAAGCTTGAGGATGTTCACCTTATTTCGCCTTCTGATCTCACAAACCAAGCAGCACTCTCTCGCGTACTAGTCGAATTAACGCCAACGGTTTCGCATTGCTCTCTAGCAACTGTTATTGGACTTGGCGTTCGAGTACGTTTGGAACAAGCTCTCCCGCCCAATTACCGCCTCGAGGTCAGGATTAAGAAGGATACACACGCTCAGGCGGAAGACGTCAACAAACAACTGGCTGATAAGGAGCGTGTTGCGGCTGCACTCGAGAATGAGAATATCATGAAATTGATCAGGACGATGATGAAGACCTGTCTCGATGGTCAATGATATCACTACAACATGCATGACATTTACATAAATCCACTTTCGCCGGATTAGGGATATACAGTAGTTAATAAAAGCGAGGGTCACTTTTGGAAGCGAGAAGACAGCTGCTTCTTGCACAATCACTCCTGCCATACCCTGGTCTCAATCCCAGGAATTGATCAACGAATCTAAAGTATCGTAAGAATCAATCATACACAATTCACATCAAGTACTCCGTACCCGACGTCGATTTTTGCGTGTGCATGTGCGTGCAACACTACGATACAACTTCATACAAGCCGGTGGTACTGTGCTCGTAGGAGAGAAACTCCTAGCGAACCCTTGTTTGTGAATTTGTGTCACTCTATGCCTTACGAAGTACGGTATTGTCAAATGCTAGTGGCATGTTGATGAGGTCCGAGTAGGTAGTTTCCAAAGAACAGTCCCATTATTATCGATCTCCACAAGTGTTATGGACTCTGTAAGCGAATTTCGTAAATTGTTTTCTTGTATCCAATTAAACTTCCAATCCCTACATCCACATACCCACAATGCTGGCCGCCTACCAAAAAGTCAAACTTTTAACAGGCACTTACCGGTATGTTAAGTTATGTATGCGCCCATGGCGCCCTCACATACGACATCTCGTCTCCAAAATTTCACCTACTCCCAACAAGCACTCAAGATCACTGGATCCACTGGATTTTCTCTATTCCCCCCCCTGAAAAACCGTTATACATTGGGTCATATTACAGGGGTAGTTGGACCAATCGTATCTAATAGAATATATCATTGAATTGGTTGTAGTTGTTGTAGCTTTAGATTATCATTGTGGAACGTACCAATCGTTTAACCCTTTGTTTAAGGGGGGAGGAAGTATATTATCATTGTGGACCGTACCCACCAAATAACATTTTACACTCAGGAGGGGAGCGTAACAATTTACAACCTTAAATCCATCATCACGCCACAAATTTACGAATATATGGCCTGCCTCGGTGGGAGTGATAGGGATGAAAAGGCGTCATTCTCTGCAAGGCTTACGTATCTAGGGGCTTAACTACAAAATGTCCACACCGTCCATGGATGTTTCGCTTGTAAGTTGTCGCCCTAGCTCACAATTCTCGATAAGCATAATCCATTCTCCAACCCTCATTAATTATTATTCGGGCAGAAGAACGAAGCTTTCGGGGACCTCGAGGAAATCCTGGAAATCTAGAACTTCGGTATGGGGGGGGATCCATTATATGTGCTTAATAATTGCCCGCATCTTCCGCATCTTCCGCAATATTTCCGCCTCTGATACAGTACTTACTACCTCTGTATGTCTTACTTATTACTCGCCTACCTTTGGATCCTCGAGATCCTCGAGATCCTCGTCCACGCGCGTGCACGGGTTTTTTCCACGAGGCTGTAAACGGTGTGAAGATTATTATTGATTACCTAGGTATTGTGAGAAAAAACGTGCTATGTAGATAGGTAGGTAGAATATTGCAGGATTCTGGATAGGTCGAGACTCGAGACTTATTGATATGTAGGTACGGTCCTGTTTGTTCTAGCTTGCTCGTACCCCTACGAACTCGAACATTTTTCATCCAATCGTTAATGATCTACTTGATACTTGCTCGCTTGCGACCCCCAACTTTTGGCACCGAGTTTCTTTATTAGGTAATTTTTGATGTTGATTTGTAATTTGATATCTACGGTATGCCTCTTTTTTTTTCCCCTTTCTGCTGTATCTAGATTCTAATATCTACCGATTCTATTCTGTAATTCTATTGAGTCTACGTATGTATGTAGAGCAGGTTGGTGATATAGATTGTAATTATATTTCTGCCTAATATATGATATAACGTTCCAACCAAAAAAACACTCTCACATCCCACGCCAGCGCCCGAAAATCTACACGGTATTTCGTTCGTTCGATCACTTGGAATCCGACGCTCGCATCTGATGGTCGCTCGCATCAGAAGCGCAATCCATGTATATATAGGTGCTTTATTATGATAGAATGGCGCGTAATGTCGGGGATGCGCTCGAATCAGAGGGCGATTATCGTCGAGCCGCTGGGTTCATGTGTGGGAGTGGGTGTGTGTGTGATGCGAGTGATGTGATGGGAGTGATATCCTACCGGTATGCGTCTTCGCATGAGAAAATCATATAGTAGTGGAAGAGTGGGAAGTGTAACGTGTTGCGAAGCGAACGGGAGTTCATTAGTTGGGAGATCTTGATGTTGGTGCCCCGAGGTATTG